>PVKC010020780.1:0-18466 GCA_004027635.1 Crocidura indochinensis
ACTCTGTTGTTGGTATCATGTTTCTGTATTAAAGATCCTGGAATCTGCATGTCCTATATTGCAGTTAGGATGGTGCAGAGCGTGCTCTCGTTTCACCTTCCAATTTAAGGGCAATGCAGAAAGCCCTGTCCAGAATGCAGGTCGTAGATGTTCTTAAGTCTTCTCAGTGTTAAGGGAAGTCTCCTGTGAGTAGAACGATGTCAGAGCAGCGGTAGAGTCTTCTCTGGTAGAAGATTGATTCCGGGTGCTGTTGAAAAAACCCTTGGGTGTTTCATAGGTAGCTTTCCTGGTTCAAGGGTGAATGGAGAGCCCTGTGCCAGGTCATTATGCCAATGATCTTGTTATTCTTTTGATTTGCATCACCCTGATGATTAGTGATGTAGAACAACTTTCATTAGTCTTTGGACTTCTGTATTTCTTCTTGAGGGAATATCTGTTTATTCTTATTCCCATTATTGGATGAGGTTAAATTTTTTCTTGATAAATTTGGTTCTATAGTAGTTGCCTTGCATATATTAGATATTAACCCCTTATCTGATAGTTAGTGGGTAAATAGTTTCTCCCATTCTATTGGGAGTCTTTATATGTTAGTCACTGTTTACTTTGAAGTGCAGAAGCTTTTCAGTTTAATGTAGGCCATTTGTTTATATTTGCTTCCACTTGCTTGGTCAAGCTGCAATATCATGGAGTGTTTAGTCTACATACCATATTATTTCAGGTCTGATATCAAGTTCTTTAATCCATTTTGATTTGACCCTTGTGCATGGTGTTAAAGAGAAATCCGAGTTCATTTTTAATTTGCATGTAGTTAACCAGTTTTTCAAGAACCACTTGTTGAAGAGACTTCCCTTGCTCCACATTGTATTTCTTCTTCCTTTATCAAAAATTAATTGATTGTAAACATGTGAGTCTGTCTATATATATTCAAGTCTATTCCATTGATTTGAGGATATGTCTTTATTCCAATTCCAGGTCATTTTAATGACTACTGCTGTTTTAATGACTACTATAAGGTTTAAAGTTGGTGAAAGGTATGCCTCCTATCTTATTTCTGCCAAGGATTACTTTAGCTATTCATGGACATTTATTGCTTATATAAATTTCAATAGAGTATCTAATCTTTTTCTTTGAAAATGTCATGGATATTCCCATAGGGATTGTATTAACTATGTACACTGCTTTGTGATGTATCAACATTTCAATGTTAATCCTCCTGATTAATAGGTATATTTGTGTATTTTCTCATGTCTTTTATTTCTTAAAATAGTGTGTCATATTTTGCTCTGTATAGGCCTTACACCTCTGTAGTTAAATTGATTCCTATGTACTTGATTTAATGAGGCACAATTGTATCTGGGATTTTTCTTTTAATATCTCCTTCTTTTCTTAAAATATTTGTGTATAGAAAGGCATGGATTTTTGCATATTAATTTTGTAGTTGCCAGTTTATTATACAATATTTTTATGCTTTAGATATTTTCATAGACACTAAGATTTTCTTTTATTTTACTACAACCTCCCCCTCAACACTAAGATTATCTAATAGAGTATTCTAATATTCTAACAAGTGCTTTACTTACACCTTTCCTATGTAGATCCCCTTTAATATCCTTCTTGCTTAATTGCTATGAGAAGTGTCCCCAGTACTATGATAAATAAAATGATGATGGAGGGGCAAATTGTCTTGTCTTGTACCAGATCTTAGAAGGAAGGCTTGTTTTTTCCCATTGAGTATAATGCTTTCAATGGATTTGTGTTCAATAATCCTGACAATATTGAGAAAAGTTCCTTTAATTCCTGTTTTATTGAGAGTTTTATAATGAATGGTTGCTAGACACCTAGAGATGAACTTGGCCACTTCATCAAGCTGTGTGCTCTAACATTTATTCTAACCAAGGAGCCCCATCACATCATATTAAAAATAAACAAAAATAAAGAAAAGTAAACACCACCACATAGCAAAGGTCACAATGAAAAGGAAATGCTGAACATCATTACTCCTAGTGAATGAATTTGGTAGTTCTGAAGAACCAACTAACATCACCTACCTGTATTTCCTCTCTGAGAAGGACTTTAAAGAAAAAATAAGGGAAATGTTCAAAGAATCAAACCATGGAATAGAGATTGAATCATATTCAAGAGGTTCAAGAGGATATGGGTATAGAAATGAGAAAACTTCAGACGAATATGACAGAAATGAAAAACTAGGTAGGTGAAACAAAAAAAATCTCACCAGCAAAGTAACAACTGATGAGGACAAAATTAATAAACTGAAAGCTGTTCTTCATAACATCCCATATAACAGAAGAATCTTAAAAAAAACATATGAAAATAAATGAACAAAAGATTGCAAATTTTCTCAAAATAACTGAACAGATGACAATGGGCCTCTGGTTTAAATTTAAAGAGAACAAAATAAGAATCATAGGGGTCCCAGACATATAGTAAGAAAATAGCTGTGGAGAAGCAACAGTCAAAGAAATCATTGCTGGCTGAGAGTTTTTCAAAGCTGAAGAATGCATGCACACACACAACCTGCATGCCCGAAGAGTCCTAGAGAAATAGAACCAAAGAAAAACAGCTCAAGTCATATCCTAGTCCAAAATTGACAACCACAAATAAACATAAAATACTGAAAGAAGCATGATCCAAAAGAGATATTAAATACAAAGGAAAATCCTTAATACTCACTACAGATTTATCATAAACTACACTCCAGGCCCAAAGGCAGTGGTGAAATATAGTGAAAAACTCAATGAAATAAAATTTTTGCCAAGAATATTTCTCCCAGTCAGATTTTACTCAGGCTGAAGAAAGGATACACAGATTTATGAATAAATAACAAATCAGAAACTTTACATATTCAAAGCCAATGTAAAAGAACTAAGGGTCTATTTTAAAGCAAGACACATCACCACCAACACACCTAACTTCTATCAAAAACAAAGGCACTAAATCCAGGATAATCATGTCTCTCAATGTCAGCAGACAAACTGCATGAATTAAGTGACACAAAGTGGCAAAGTGGATTAGAAAATGTAATCCAATATTTTCTCCCTGAAAGTAACATTTGAATACTTAGAGCAACTACAAACTCAAAGATAAAGGTTGAAAGACAAACATTCAAGCAAACAGCTCCCTTAAAAATGATTTGGTGGCCATATTAATATTAGACAACAGAGTTCAGGCTTACAAAGGTTACAAGGGACAGAGAGAGTTATTATTAATAATCAAAGGATATTTATATCAGTAATAAAAAACTCATAAACATATATGTCCTCATTGATGGGCCAGCAATATACTTAATATCTGTAAATATATTTGAAGTAAGACAGCAATAGCAACACAATATTAGTGGCAGACTCCAGCACTGACTTATTACCTCTTGATAGACAAACTAGGTTTGATTAGGTAAATTCAGTTAGAAATTACTATTAAAGTACACATATAGAAGATCAAGTATATTTTTTAGAAACAAAGGTCAGCTTTCTTCAAATTAATATAGCTATACTTCCTTTTAGCATGTCATGATTAGCTTGCTTTGATTAGCTCTATCCTCCATTATTCATCATGTCTCCTCAGAAATCTGCACTGAAATTCCATTTCTTAAAGCAGAATCCATTACAGTCCTTCATCATACATATTCCTTTCTATCTTTGATATAGAATTTATATATAACATATGGAACTTTTTATCATTATTCTATTTATAATATAACAGAAACTACATTTTGTTCATATTACTTCCTTAAAAACAAAAGCTTTATTATAAAGGAACCTTAAAGACAACATAATTTTTATAGCTAAATAAAACAACAATCATTCTATCAAAAAAAAAAAAACAAACCCAGGGTTTGAAGAGGTTTTTCATGAGAAGGAAACTTTTGAATCAAAGAAAAAAAACAAATATATCCTTTATGGATTATTAAAAATTTGATATACTAATTGAACTTTAATTTTAAGTAATTCAGAAGCTATATAAGATGGCATTCTTTGTATAAAACTGATTAATTTGGGGCCGGGAAGGAGGCGCTAGAGGTAAGGTGTCTGCCTTACAAGCACTACTGTATAACGGATTGCGGTTCAATTCCTTGGCGTCACATATGGTACCCCCAAGCCAGGAGCGATTTCTGAGCACATAGCCAGGAGTAACCCCTGAGCTCCAAATGGGTGTGACCCAAACCCCCCTCCCCAAAAAAGAAAAGAAAACTGATTAATTTTGAGTAATTTTAGTCCTATTTCTTTTACTTTATTAAAAGAGTTTTATAGTTAATGGTCATAAGATATGAATTAAATAAAAATAAGCGTATTGCTTCTGGAAAAAACAGACAAATAATAACAATTACAATAATTATTACATTCACTTTTGTGGTATCTATATTTCTGATACATTCATATTGATATCATTCGGTCGTTCTAGAACATATACTTTGATATTGATATTATAACCACCTGAAATTATCTCTAGTGAAATTCTCTTATATTTAATTGGGGATACAAATTTTCTTAAATAGTAATGAATACACATATAAGTGGGAATGACGGAAATATTTGCTTCAAAGTCAATTCAACTATAAGAAGTGATGCTGAATTTAGATTAGAGGAAGCAATAAAAGTTTAGGTTAAAATAAGTTAGTAAAGAGTGAAAAAATACTTGTGATGAACTAGAGTGATAGTAAAGTGATTATACACCATGCAGTCAATCCACATAGCCAATCACATACCACAGGAGGGATTTCTGTAAATAGTTCCAGGATTAAGCAGTGGGCACTGCTTTTGGACACCTAAAGTAATTGAATAAAAATATCTTATAAGATGAATATTTGGCATGATGTGATTTGGCCATGGAAGTATTTTATTGATGAGACTGTCATTACTCAGCACAATATTAGTCTATAATTCTTCCTTAACTATCTTTACTTCTTCAACTTTATCCTTTATCATCATGATACTTAGTCTCATGTTTTCCGATTCAACCCATGATCGAATTTATGTATATCTTCAGTGTTTTATTTTAATGTGTATTTGAGGCAGGTGAGTTAAAAATTATCATTAAATTGTTTGTCATTGGTATTTAAAGAATTTTAAATTTATGCTAGTGTCATTAACTTACAATTTAACTTTGTTCTTACTCTACAATTCAACTAATTATATACATTATTTCTTCTAGTTCAGTGGAACTTTATGCACATATATGTACATAAAAAACACAAAGGTGAGAAAATTTTTAAAAAATTTCGATGCTGATTTTTATTACTATGCATTCAATGGTTTAGAAGTGATAATATGTTCAAAAAGAAAATAAAAGCCGTACAGATTGTTTTACCCTCTGGTTAATTAAAGTATTCTTCCAAAGTAATTGTTTACAAATGGCATTCTGTAAGATACCAGAGTCCATAGATCATGTAGGTTTATACAGTTCACCAACATAAATTCTATATACAGAAGATGACAACCTTATTGTAAGCCTAATTGTGGTTTTTATGGATATATACTTGGATTTATTTTCATTCACCTTCACATCTAGACTAAGCTTGGTCCTTCTTTAACTATTTCCTTATTGTCATAAGAACACCATTGTGGTGCTCTATTTCAGTGAAACCTGTGAAATATAGCACGCTATTAATGTGGTTAGTCCCTGTATTCATAACATTTATACTAATGATTGAATTATGCAAAAATTTTATGCAATATACTTATTAGAAATGAGTCAAAAAATTCACTGAGGTTGGAATCACATTGGAAATCTCCCTGTTCCCAAGAGCCTTTGAATGCCACTATTTCTCACTATATATACATATTGTCTCTGAATATAATTTTAGATATTCTAGAGTCTTATTGCTATCCAAGAAAAGTAATAATTCTCCCCCAAAATGGATTAATGGTAATGTAGATAAAATTTAGGTCCTTAAAAATTCTCATATCTTCATAACAACATTTTGGTAAACACACTCTGTGTAATTCAAGTATATAACATACAGCATTTATTTCATGTGTTATGATATTGTACAAGGATTGTTTTTGGCCAAAACAAAGTATATCAATAGGTACATGATATTGGGTTTCAGTTATAATACTACTCACTTGGTATCCTTTCATGTTTAAATTCATTTTTTTGCAATTCAAAAGATTTAATAAAAGTTCAAGAATTCATGTGACAAACAACCAAATTTTGTTGAGTTCACCTTTTGCCTTTTGTCATTGATCTTATCAAGTGTTTCCATCAATTCACTAGTCCCCAACATTTTCTAGTATATGGTTACATGAATAGATCCCACATTGGTTTAAGAAAATTTATTTCTACATAAGCTAGATGGCTACTACCAAATTTTGAAATACCCTTAATCTTGACAAATATCTGCTTCATTTATAACCCTTCAGTTGTCCTTAAGAACATATGCTTTTACTGTCATTGCCCTAAAGAGGTCTAGAATTTTTCTAGTTTCCATTATTTAATATTGTGTTTAGGGTTACTCTGGATTGCTAAAGTATATTCCCCAGTAACCCTTTTAAGAATGGGACACAAAAATAAAGTCTTTGAACTCTTCAATATCAAAAAATATCTTTGTTTTACCTTCAGCATTGAATGCCAATTTGGCAGGGTATAGAATTATAGGCTTAATGTCTTCTTCCTGCAGCACTCGGATGATGTTGGTCCATTTGTTTCTAACATCAATTTGTGCTAGCTTTCCCAAAATCAATTTTTTTTATAAAATAGAGTGCTGATAAAACTAAAATTTTAGACTAAGTTTACTGGTCACAAAGATCGGAAAACTGAGAGATTTAAGTTCACTGTTTTTTTAATATCTTTAAACACCTTGATTACAAATATGATTGTAGTTGAGTTTCAGTCATGTAAAGAACACCCCTTCACCAGAGCAACATGACCATCACCAATTCTCAAGTCTCCTTCCTCCCCACCCCCCTATCCCTGCCTGTACTCTAGATATGCTTTCTACTTCCCTCATTCATTCACATTGTTATGATAGTTCTCAGTGTAATTATTTTTCTATCTACACTCATCACTCTTTGTGGTGAGCTTCATGTCGCGAGCTGGACCTTCCAGCCCTCCTTTCTTCTGTCTCTGAGAATTATTGAAAAAATATCTTTTAGTTTTCTTAAAACCAAAGATGAGGGAGACTATTCTGTGTATATCTCTCTCTGGCTTATTTCACTCAGCATATAGATTCCATGTACATCCATTTATAGGAAGATTTCATGACTTCATCTCTCCCAACGACTGCATAATATTCCATTGTGTATATGCACCATAGTCTCTTTAGCCATTCATCTGTTGAAGGGCATCTTGGTTGTTACCAGAATCTGGCTATGGTAAATAGCGCTGCAATGAATATAGGTGTGAGGAAGGGATTTTTGTATTGTATTTTTGTGTTCCTACCTAGGATATGTCCCTAGTAGTGGTATAGCTGGATTGTATGGGAACTCAATTTTCAGTTTTTGCAGCAATCTCCATATTGTTTTCCATAAAGGTTGGACTAGATTGCATTCCTACCAGCAGTGAATAAGAGTTTCTTTCTCTCCACATCCCCACCAGCACTGCTTGTTCTCATTCTTTGTGATGTGCACCAATATCTGTGGCATGAGATGGTACCACAGAGATGTTTTGATTTGCGTTTTCCTGATAATTAGTGATGTGGAGCATTTTTTCATGTGCCTTTTGGCCATCTGCATTTATTCTTTGAAAAAGTGATCATTTTTATCCTCACTTTTTGATGGGATTATATTTTTTCTTGTAAAGTTCTGTCAGTGCTTTGTATATTTTGGATATAGCCTCTTATTGATGGGTAATTGGTGAATATTTTTATCTCTGCTTCTATTTGTTTGGAGAGTGTTGTTTTCTCCTTAAAGATTCCTTTAGTTTCAATGTCATGGAGTGTTTTTTGGGTTTTTTTTTTTTTTTTTTGGTTTTTGGGTCATACCCGGTGACGCTCAGGGGTTACTCCTGGCTATTAGCTCAGAAATCGCTCCTGGCAGGCACAGGTGACCATATGGGGAACCGGGGGATCAAACCGCAGTCCGTTCTAGGTTAGCGCAGGCACCTTATCTCCAGCGCCACCGCCCGACCCCCATCATGGAGTGTTTTACCTATGTGTTGTTCTATGTAGCTTATGGAATCAGGTCTGATATCAAGGTCTTTAATCCATTTGGATTTTACCTTCGTACATGGTGTTAGCTGGGAGTCTGAGTTTGCATTTTTGCAAGTGACTAACCAGTTGTGCCAACACCACTTGTTGAAGAGGCTTTCTCTGCTCCATTTAGGATTTCATGTTCCTTTATTAAAATTAGATGATATTATGTCTGGGGAACATTCTCTGAGTTCTCAAGCCTATTCCACTGATCTGAGGATCTTTTTATTCAATACCATGCTGATTGGATAACTATTGCTTTGTAATACAATTTATTTTTTATTTTTTATTTTGTGGGTCACACCTGGCATTGCTCAGGGGTTACTCCTGGCTCCATGCTCAGAAATTGCTCCTGGCAGGCACGGGGGACCATATGGGGCACCAGGATTCGAATCGATGACCTTTTGCATGAAAGGCAAACGCCTTACCTCCATGCTATCTCCCGGGCCCCTGTAATACAGTTTAAAGATGGGGAAAATTATGCCTCTCATATTCCTTTTCCAACGGAGTTCTTTAACTATTCGTGGGTGTTTATTGATCCAAATTAATTTCAGAAGTGTTTGATCCACTTCTTTGAAGAATGCCATGTGTATCTTTAGAGGGATCACATTAAACCTGTACAATGCTTAGCTGAATATTGCCATGATGTCAGGCCTGCCAATCGATGAGCAGGGTACATGTTTCTATTTCCACATGTCCCAAACTCAAATTTTAAGTCAATACCTAAGTGGAGGGATCCAGCAAGAGAGGGTTGAGATCAGCAGCACAAAGTGAGGGTAGAAAGAGCTAAGTCAAATTTTTAATAGAAGTCTTCCTAAAGTGTTATTTTAAAAAGTCTTTTTCTGAATTAATAGTATGTTACCAATTCTATAATTAATTTAATATATGCCTGAACTTTATTTTTGTGATGGTTACAGTTAAATTTTCTGAAAGTGAAAAGTCAGAATATTTACATGTGAATTCAGTAAGTGCTAGCAATTAGAAATACAGTAAAAGCTATATATAATATAAATTGCATTTGACTTTAATAGTGATATATTTAGATTAATAAAAGATAGTCACAATACATTGTTAATGAACTAAGTCTCCAAAAGTTGTTTATAAACTAATGAGTGGTTATAAAAAAATAGAATGCAGGTCAATTTCTTGCCAGCTAACACTTTTCTGGATGTAGTTTCTCTAGTATTTGTCTTAATTTGCTAGACCTCAGGGAACCCTACTGAAAACCTTCTTACCAAAATAGAAATAAGAACATTCTTATAATTCTCAGGATCAAAATGCAAAACAGAAAAAATGAAAAAGAGGCAAAGCCATATATTGAAGGTTTTATAATTATGTTTTCTTATTTTAAGTAGGACAGATAAACTTGGTGTTATCTTATTAATGGATATAAATATTGGTAACAATAAAATTTCCCTTATATTTTGTTATTTGTAGAATTTGTGCAGCTATACTCTTAGGGATCACTCTTGGCTCTATGCTCAAAAATTACTCTTGATAGAACTCAGGGGACCAAATTTTAGTTTAAACTCTGCTTTACCCAAAGAGTATTTGATCCCTGTAATCTGTTCATTGAATGTTTCAAGCATTAATCAACTCAGGTTAAACAATATAGGGAAAGATGAAACAAGATAGTATGATGTTTATGAAAGTACTAAAGAAAATCAAAGTAAATACAGTAGTTATAAAAAAGAAAAATGACCATGGGACTAAAATTTAACCAGGTTTTAGACAAAGAAATAATGTCCTATTATAGGTGAATCTATTTAACGACATAAAATTATTCCCTATTAGTTACCATATCTAGGTTTTGATAAGGATCTGAAGTGAAAGTAGACCCACAGAATTTTGAAGCTCGCCTCTTGACAATATATAGAATGTCCCATATGGGGGTAGTTTAGGAGAAATTCTATAAAGCAATTCTGCAAAGGTAAATGGAATTATGTAGTAGTAGTTCTTTTCTATCTGGGTAGTATAGGGGGAAGTGGTCCACATGTACACCTTTAATATGTACTCTCAACTGTCTACTTCATAGAGTCCCATATTCTCTCTGAGATATTATTCTCTCTCCTTGCTTCCTCATAATCACTAAATATAACTTCAATACTTAATCTTGAAATTCCACCTGAATGTATTTTTTATGAGGCTAGGCAATAAATTTGTAAAGCCTGATTAAGAACTCACGACTTAATTTTATGTTGATGAATTTTGTGGTTGCAGTATATATCTGATATAATATCTTTTATCTTATGAGTTTAGTTCAACAAATTTTTCTCAATAAGTTTGATGTCTTTTAGTTTTAATTCATATAGTTTTAGCTGCGCAAAACCTTTTTAGTTTGACTAAATACCAATTGTTGGTGTTTGGATTATGTACACAAAACCCATAATTAACGATACTTTAAATCATAGTTCTTTAGCTAATAGAAAAATAAAATAGAAAGAATTCAAGACTGGCTTTCCTTTCCTCACTACAGTCTGGGATCCTGGCTCCTCAAGCTTGTCAAGTGATCTCCAAAGAGGGATCACTTCCCAGATAAGGCAGAATAAGTTTAAACTAGGTTCAGTTTGAATACTACTTCAGGGACTGATGAGACAGAAGTTCTGAAATTGTACCAAGCTCATGTTAAGTTCTCAAGGCAGACACATGAGTCCTAGATTTCCCCAGCAAATTCCCTTGGTGATCAAGGTTGCTAGAGAATTAATCAGTAGATTCTCCTTTCAAGGCTTCTACTTCTCTCCCCAAAGTTCATACAAATCACCTGCAATGAAATCATATAACTGAGAAATTAATAAAATGAATATTTATAAGATAAATAAGCCACTATTACCCTTTTATTTTTAGTAAAAAAATTTTTGGGAACTATTGTGAAATGAGATTAGAAACGGGCTTTTATGGACATTGAACTATATTTTTACAAAGTTTTCTATAACCTAAAAACTTGAAATATTTTACCTTTAGTAATGACAAATGGACTTTCACATTAGAAAAAAAGATTTTGAGAAGGGAAGATTATTCTGAATTTTCTGGGTGAGTGCAACATTAATATTAACAAGTGTTCTTTTTTTTATTTTTGGTTTTTGGTTTTTGGGTCACACCCAGCAGTGCTCAGGGGTTACTCCTGGCTGTACGTTCAGAAATCTCTCCTGGAAGACTCAGGGACCATATGGGATGCCGGGATATGAACCACTGACCTTTTGCATACAAGGCAGATGCTTTACCTCCATGCTATCTCTATGGCCCATAACAAGTGTTTTTATATGAAAAGATGGATGCAAGAGTACAGAGATGAATATTGGCGTCAGATATACAATTAGTCAGAGAGAATATATTAGCTTTTAAATTATTCAACTTTTATATTAGCTGAAAAAGTAAGAAAATGTTTTTTCTCAAGTATTCTATAAGGAATGCACATTTATGATAGTGTCATAAGATCAATTTTGGACCTCTTATCTCAGAACATAAGTGAAATATACATGTTATTATAAGCTACTGTATTAATGCCTTTTGTGAATACAAATATATAAAAACCTTGAAGCAAACTTGACTAGATAATTCATACATTTCTTAATTAATTTTTAATTGAAGATCAAGATAAAGCTAAGTACGATTGCAGAATCAAGCAAAATCACCTTCAGGTTTCACATTTAGACCACTGATGGTTATTATTTGCCTATTATCAGTCTTTGTAGAACATAACTAACAATTACTGAGTATAGACTGTAGAAATCCGTTCCCGGGAGAGGTTCGCTGATGGAGGTAGGGAGAATGAGGTCTCTCCCCTCCAGGTCGGAGAACGCGTCTACCACCCAGTAACCAGCGGTTCTGAGGTGAATCGGCGGGTAAACAGCTCACGGAGAGTCAGACTTGTGGAAATATCAGCTTTATTCGGTGGAAAGAACTGAGGTCGGAAGTCTCAGCATCAGTTCCAACAAAAAGCCCATTGCCTTCCACAGACCCTTGTTTTATACCCCATAATCAGGTACCACCCTTGGTAGGGGCAGAATGCCAGGCCACACCCTAGGGTAGGGCACAGACACCGATCAGGGTAGGGTCAGTAACATACTAATCCCAAGAAATGTTTACATACACAACAATTCTGCCAGGTTACACCCTAGGGTAGGGTCCAATCACTTGATTAGGGTAGGGTCAGAAATGTTTATCCATAACAATTCCAGATCATGATAAGATTAGAAATGTTTACATACACAACATAGACTTTATATTTTCTCATGAAAAATATGTACCCAAATACTCTTCTTTATGATTGACTGTAATGTTACATATGTTTTCTTTACTTACTAAAGTAAAATTGAAAATTTCCATTTCTCAGTCAAATATTTTCATTTAAATAATTTTAGCAAAATTTAAGACCTGAATTAACCTAAAAATTGCCACATAATTACTTTTTTTAAAATTAAAGTGTCAACTGAGGCTTCATATGTAATACTGAATAATAAGCTGTCTGGACTTTAAGTATCTTGGTCATAGTTACAGGATTAGGTGCTTAAATGTGAGTTTACATGTATCTGTAGAAATGAGTATACAGGGTATTGGGTTGCATGTGGTAATGAAGAAGATAGATAAACTATTATTTGTAGAATGTTGGAGGTTTGTTTTGCTGTATTGTTTTCATTCTTCTCCTTTATCTCTTCCTATTATTTTCCTTCATTCTATGCTTAGCCTTTCTTTTGTTCATCTATTTCTCTTTGATTAGATTGCTTTAAATTTAATTCAATAATACATTTCTTTTTAAAAAATGTAATATTTTAAGCATCATAATTACAAACATGTTTTAGTTGGGTTTCAGTCATAAAAATAACACCCCTCTTCACCAGTGCAATATTCCCACCACCAGTGTCTCCCATGCCCTGCCTCCCCAGCCCCTGCCTATATTTGAGACAGGCATTTGATTTTAAAATTTCTTTTCTGAGAGGAAGTTCAAGCTTCCTAACTCATCTTCAAAGTGTTCTGTAATAATTTCCAACCTTCTTGACTTTCAATTAAAAATTTTAATGATGTACAGAATTGTTTCTATAGACATCAATTACAGTGGTAAACTTTGAGTCAATCATAGAGAAGAAAGAAAAACAGTAATGTTTCTTGTTTCCAACCCGATCATAGGCAACATAAGGCTGATATTGTATAATGGCATAATTTTAAGTTCTACAAAAACTTATGAAAGACCAGTATTTTCAATGCTTTTATCAAATAACTAAGTTCAGAAGAAAATTATAAACTGAACTCCTTCGACACCATTAGTCCACTACCATTTTCTGCCTTTGCTGACTTCCTCTGCTAGGCTTTTAAAAATCAACCTTTGTATTAGAATAAGATAGTCCTTCCTTAGTATCAAAAAAGAGGTTCTACCATATTTTCTGGTTACTCACTTCTAAATAAAATCATTTATTCTCACCGACTCTATTTCTTGAATGTTATTATTTATGTTTAAGTACAGAGCAAGTAAAATTTGGACTGGGTAATAATTTTGTTTATTCTATTTATTCCTGTAAAAGAACTCTTCAGAAGAAAAAGAGGATATAAGAAGGTACATGATATATCTATATTAGGAGAAAAGAAATATTCAGTTATGGAGAGACTTTAAAGCCAACAATGCTATCTAAAGGCAGGTGGAAAGTAATGGGAATATTAGTGATGCAATTTAGTTCAAGTGCTTCTAAATTATTGAGAATCCTAGAAACCTATAATGTATATGTTAATAAAAAGTCATTAGATTATATGATATTCCAGATCAACCAATAAGTGGGAGAAAGAAAATTTACTCCTTTTCCTTTGTTCTAATCAAAACTTTCAAGTATTGGAGGTATGCAATCTACTTTAAAAAGTTCACGGATTCAAATGAAAAATAATGGACCAAGGAAAGCCTCTTCAACTAGTAGGGTTGGCACAACTGGTTAGCCACTTGCAAAAAAAGTGAACTCGGACTCCCATCTAATACCAAGCACAAAGATCAAGTCTAAATGATATCAGGCTTGAAATCATGAGGAATATAGAACAACATGTAGGTAAAACACTCCATAACATTGAGACCAAAGGTATCTTCAAGGAGTAAACAGCTCTCTCCAAACAAGTGGAAGCAGAGATAAACAGATAGAAAAGCTGAGAAGAATTAAGCTGAGAAGCTTCTACACCTCAGGGAAATAGTGCCTACACAAAAGCCACCCACAGAATGGGAGAAACTATTCAACCAATACCCATTAGATAAGGGATTAATATCCAAAATATACAAGCTACTGTCAGAACTTAATAAGACAAAAACATATAACCCCATCAACAAATGGGGAGAAGAAATGAAAAGACACTTCCTCAAAGAAGAAATACAAATGGCCAAAAGACACATAAAAAATGCTCCAAATTAGTAATCATCAGGAAGATGCAAAATAAAACAATGAGGTACCATTTCACACCACAGAGCTGGTACACATCACACAGAACAAGTACAATCAGTGCTGGCGGGGATGTGGAGAGAACAGAACTCTTATTCATTGCTGGTGGGAACGCCATCTAGCCCAACCTTTATGAAAAACAATATGGAGATTCCTCAAAAAACTGGAAATTGAGCTCCCATTTGATCCAACTATACCACTCCTAGGGATATGTCCTAGGAACACAAAATACAATTAAAAAGTCCCTTCCTCACACCTATATTCACAGCAGCACTATTTACAATAACCAGACTCTGGAAACAGCCAAGATGCCCTTCAACAGATGAATGGCTAAAGTAACTGTGGTACATATACACAATGAAATGCATCCATCAGGAGAGATAAATTTATTAAACTTTTCTATATGTGGATTTCATGGAATCTATTCGCTGAATGAACTAAGTCAGAGAGATTGAGGGAGAGAGATAGACACAGAATATTCTCACTCATCTATGGGTTTTAAGAAAAATTAAAGACATTATTGTAATAAGACCCAGAGACAATAGAGCTAAGGGCTGGAAGACCCTGAAGGACCGGCTCACAATTTGAAGCTCATCACAAAGAGTGATGAATGCTGATAGGGAAATAACTACACCAACAACAAGCATGACTATGTTAAAGAATGAGAGTAATAGAATGACTATCTAGAATACAGGCAGTGGTGGGTAGGAAGGGGGCATTGGTGGTGGGAATATTGCACTGGTGAAGGGAGTTTTCTCTTTATGACTTAAACTCATTTACAATCATGCTATTAGTCATGGTGCCTAAATAGAGATTTTATACATTAAAAAGTAACCACCCAATAGAATGGGGGAAAACAAAAAAAACCAAACAAACAAAATCACAAATGAAAATCATATTCTGATACAACTTCAGGGAAACTCTTAGAAACAATACTTTATCTAAGGTTTTTTTGTTTTTGTATTTTTGTTTGTTTGTTTTTGGGTTTTAGTTTTTGGGCCACATCTGTGACTCTTAGCGGTTATTCCTGGCTATGTGCTCAGAAATCTCTCCTGGCTTGGGAGACCATGGGGGGTGCCAGGGGATCGAACCCAGGTATGTCCTGGGTCAGCAACATGCATGGCCACTGCATCATCGCTCTGGCTCCTAATCTAAGCATTTTTAACCACTCAAATTTATTTATAAAATTAAACATCACAATATTAATTCCAATTTTTAAACACAACCAGTTTTGAAGGTTCAGTTCTGTACAATGTTTATAATCAACCTTTACCACTTTTTAAGCATCCATACATCTCATAAATACAAATGATGGCTGCCTCCAATTTCTTTTCAATCTTATAATAGTGAGTCAGACCGTGGTGTCTGTAACAACTTTACTCAAATTTGCATTGTCTCTCTCTTATTTTTAGTTGTTTTTACCTTAAGTAAAATATTTAACCTCAGTATATTCCCTATTTTGTGCAGTTTTAATTGGGAATTAAAATGATGTCCCAAGATTACTTTAGAAGAAAGATACAAAAATATAACATCATTTCTTAGCATAATGTCAAACACATAGAAGACCTCCACAAGCACTATTTCTTAATAGTTGAATAAAATTACATGGTTCAAATATATCATTCTACTCTTGTATGTAGAACAAGCACTTATGCATTTTTCATAAATAATAAAATAGGTTCTTCATGGAAGGTAGTCAACATTACCTAAACTCTAGCAAAAATTAAACTGTAAATAATTTTGGGACTGGAGTGATAGCACAGCAGTAGTAGCACTTGGCTGATTCAGGATGGACCTTTGTTCTATCCTTGGCATCCCATGTGGCCCTCGAGCCAGGCACGATTTCTGAGCTCATAGCCAGGAGTAACTCCTGAGTGTCACAGGGTGTGGTCAAAAAATAATATATATATATATACACACACATATATATATATATATTCGTCTTGTTTATTCGCTATTATGCATTTAGTTACAGAAAAAGTACTTTCAGCCATGAATGAACTTCACTGCTTAAGGAGTTGTCTTGCTTATATAAAAAGTGTAGCCTTCATGGGCCTATTGCTTCTAATCACGAGACTAAAATAAAGGTGATAGGATAAAACAAAGTTTTCATCTTGCCAGAGAAAAATATCTAAGGAACTATTTTTGATAGATAACTATAATTAGGAGTAATGTAATAAAATTAAGAAAATAAAATAGCAAGTTTATAATAAGGCTCCAATATGAGGTATTTAAATTTAACAGTGTTTTTAAATAATGTCAGATTCTCACAAGGTAGTTTTAAAAACTGTATACAAATGGGTGTATAAACAAATGACTTTAGAATATTCAATTAAACTAGTATGTCTTCTCAGCCAAGGTTCCAGTTTGCAACTGCTCACTTAGAACTGGAGTGGCAAAAAAATAAAAAATCTCCTATTTGGTTGGGAATGTGAAGGTTCCCCTTTTTATTTCGTAACTTCCAAGGGTAATGGAAAAGTATGCTTTCATCACATTCTTAAAAAAATAAAAACAACCTATTTCTTTCTTTGATTAGATTTGTCTATATTATGATACATTTTTGAATTAAAGCGTCACATTAGGAAGCTAATTTACTGAACAAAATGCTACATTTAACCATTACAAATACTTTGTTTAGACCTTCAGAGATATAACTAGAGAAATAGAAAACATGTCCATATTAATTTTTGTTTCCCACATTGCTACAAAGACACATCTAATAAAGTCATTCAAAATGTATGCCCTAGGAAACATTGGAAATTGAAAAGGTTACACTGTTTTTCTGCTATTAGTTTCTTGATAGTATCAAATTATTTGGAGCTCACTGTTTTAAGGTATTACATTAGACAGGCTGCTGCTGTTATCCAAAAGTTAATCACAGGAATATATCTGGCCAATAAAACAAACACAGTCTTTGTCATACAATTATTAATGCCAGTAACAATTTGTGATATAATAAATTGACTTTTCTCTGGGCTTTTCCCATTTACCCAATAACAAGAACTTCACTGCTGATATGTATTCTAAAAAAAAAAAATTACACAGGCATGCGCACTCACACAATCAGCCCATTATGGTCTTTTGCTGATAGCTACCAAATACATCATGATGGCTAAATAGAATTTTACAAGTATAGAGTGTCAAAATATGATTCATAATATAATGAGAAAAATTATAATGGAAAATGCTATTGTAGGAATTTGGAGAACTTATAGCAGCACTGACAATTCTATTACACTCCACCAGTTAGTAAGAAAATACACAAATAACTCACTAAAGTGCTTCGAAAATTCTTTTAGCTCTTACATTTTCAGTGAGTATTATGCCACTGATCCACTGATTCTGATAGCTTGTCCCACTCAAGGCTAACCCTCATACCACATATTATAGCATGCTTTTTTAATTCTGAAAGAGATGGATTAATATATGTTTATACAGGGTACTTTAAAATACGTGGACACAGAATTATTGTAAACATATTTGTGTGTGACTCCTTTATAATGCCAAAGTAATAAATATTTTCCATAATAGAATTTAATCTATTATTTGGAAAACAATTTTTTTCCTGATTTTAGTCAGTGACATGTAGGGGTAACTCCTGGCTTGGGGGACCATATGAAACGCCGGGACTGAACCCAGGTCTGTCCTGGCTCAGCCAAGTGCAAACCAAATGCCCTTGTTATAGCTCCAGTCTTTAACAAATTGGTTCTTATTTTGCCTTTTCCCATTACATACACAAATATGGAGAAAATTCACATTTCAGAAAACAAATGTTTGTTCCTTACCAGCCTCTAAATAACTGTCTTCCAAGCAGCCACCCTAACCTAAATGTTCAAATAATTTTAGCAATGGCATAATCTGAGAAACCTTTGTGGTGTATCTTTCACTAAGTTACCAACTTGAATAATTTGCT
>PVKC010020781.1:0-18465 GCA_004027635.1 Crocidura indochinensis
GGGACACTGGGGGATCGAACCTCAGTCTGTCCTAGGTCAGCTGCGTGCAAGCTAACCACACTACTGCTGTACCACCGCTCCGGCCCCAAGAATCACATTTCTAAGAGCTCCTATGTTGCTCTTTGGGTAGGGGGTGAGTGCTCATGCCTTTCTTCAAACTCTGTGCTTGGAGAACTATTCTGTGGTATAATGGATTAAACCCAGGTTGACCACATGCAAGGCAAGTGCCCTTTCTTCTGTACTATTTCTCCCAATATGTCCCTTTTCAATTCATATGAAGCTTCTAAGATGTAGTAGAAACTTAAATATCATGTTTTAATTAAAGAGAGGTTCTAAGAGTAAGGAATTTCAAACATGATTTAACTTCTTAGACTTACTCTTTTACACTTCACCCTTTCCCCTTAATTAGAATTGATGTTATCAAGGAACCATTAGGATCACAAGTTAAATTTCTGGATGTGGTGCTGGAGTAATATAGTAGTGGGTAGGGGGTTTGCCTTGCGCACAGTTGACCGGGGGTTCAATCCCTGGCACCCAATCTGGTTGACACTGAGCCCACCAGAAGTGATTCCTTAGCACAGAGCCAAGAGCACAGAGTGCTGCTGGGTGTGGTCCAAAACCAAAAACCATTTCTGGAAAATACCCACCCATAGTTAAGTACGTAATACTGTTGATATGCTTTCATATGATTTAACAAGCATTAAAAAACAAAGCAGCTGGGGTTGGATAAACTCAGATACATCAGTCATGAAATAAATGATGGAAATAAAAAGAACATTAAGACTGGAAAAATACCAGGAGGGACCTAGACAGTACCACTTCCTATAAGAGAATTGAATTATACAGAAACTTTATTATTATTATTATTATATTTTGTTTTGGGAACTGCACTCAGTGAAGTTCAGGCGTTATTCCTTGCTCTGAACTCGGGAATAAATCCTGGTAGGTTCCAACTAGTAGTGACCACACAGGAGACCAAGGATCAAATTGGTATTGGCCATATATAAGGCAAACACTATCCGCTGAAATATTTATTGCTCTAGCACCAAGTTATATAGAAACTTTAATATGTAAACCAGAAAAATGGTGTAGTACAACTGTTACCTAACTTTAATAATTTGTGTGTAGGACTAGGGAGATGACTTAAAGAGGTGCTATGTTCATGTTTTGCATGGTCTGCATACAGTCTCTGATCTGCTGAGCACCAACCAAGCTTAAAGTAGCCCTCAATCAATGCTGGGTTCACAATCCTCAAAAAGAAATTAAAACACAAATTAGGCTTATGTTATTGAGTCATGGATTATTTGACTAACTTTTTGACCATTTTCAGAAATGCTCAGATTTATACTCCTGGCTCTGCACTCATGAGTCATTTCTGGCAGTGCTCAAAGACTATATGCAGTATATATATAGGTCATGGTGTGCAAAGCAAGCACCCTATCTGCTATACTCTCTCTTGGCTTCCTGGGTTAATCATTTTTTCAATGTTTCAATAAATTTTAAATAAATATCACAAAATATTCAACCTAAGCCATGCATCTGCATATTCATATCTGTCAGGAAGCATAAGAGGTAATAAAGCCAAAAAATATAAAATCAGATTATGTGTAATTTGGGAAATATAATTTTTTGGAGGAGGCCACATCTGGTGATGCTCAGGGGTTACACCTGACTATGCACTCAGAAATCGCACCTAGCTTGGGATCAAACCTAGGTCTGTCCTGGGTCAGCCAAGTGCAAATACCCTACCACTATGTTATCACTCCGGCCCCTAATTTGGGAATATAAATTTAATTATGCTTGAAATAAATGTCCAGTTCCAAACAAGTACTGTACATACCAAGGAGTGTGCTTTGAGATGTAAATGTAAAAAGTAATGGGTGGGGGGCCTGGGAGATAGCATGGAGGTAAGGCATTTGCCTTCCATGCAAAAGGTCATCTGTTCGAATCCCGGTGCCCCATATGGTCCCCCGTGCCTGCCAGGAGCAATTTCTGAGCATAGAGCCAGGAGTAACCCCTGAGCACTGCCGGGTGTGACCCAAAAACCAAAAAAAAAAAAAAAAAAAAAAGTAATGGGTGGAAGAGATGACTCAAAGGGCTGGAGCTTTGCCACTGAGCTCTGGGTTGAAGCTCCAGATGTGCACTGAGCACTTCTGGGAGTGAACCCTATGCACTGAAATAGGATAAGCCGAAGTACCACTAAATTGTTGGCCCACAAACAAAAATAAATGAACAAAAAATAAAGAAGTCAGCCAGGTCTCTCTTATGCCCTACTGGTGATGTGAGAAGTAATAATAACTAACAGATGTTGCTCCAGGATAAGAAAACATGAAAATAATATGATTGTGGGGCCAGAGAGACATGGAGGTAAAGTGTTTGCCTTGCTTGCAGAAGGGCAGTGGCTCAAATCCTGGTATCCCATATGGTCCCCTGAGCCTGCCAGGAGGGACTTCTGAGCATAGAGTCAGGAGTAACCCCGAAGCGTGGCCAGGTGTGATCCAAAAAAAAAAAAAAAGAAAATAAAATATTATTGTGTAAATTTCCAAAAATTCCCAAAATTGCATTTTATCTTTGGATATAACTAAAACATTGTTCACAAATACTTATCCAAGCTTAGTGAGTTCTCAACAGATTTATTAAAAATGTTTAAATGATTAATTAATGTCTGATGTTCTCATGTTTACACTGAATAAATTCACTGTCTGGAACATCAATGCCTGGAAGGACTGTGGTTCTCTGGAGAAAAAAATATATTAGGAAATGAAAGAAATGACCTCAAAAGTCCAATACTGAAACTTATAAGCAAAGTTATCATGAACAAATCTCAACTTTGTTGAACTTAAGCTTTTATATATATATATATATATATATATATATATATATATATATATATATACATATATAAAAGAACCACTTGTCCCACCTGTAAAATTTCTAAGGATCAGGGCTGGCGGAGGTGGCGCTAGTGGTAAGGTGTCTGCCTTGCAAGTGCTAGCCAAGGACCGCGGTTTGATCCGGCAGTGTCCCATATGGTCCCCCCAAGCCAGGGGTAATTTCTGAGCGCTTAGCCAATAGTAACCCCTGATCATCAAACCGGTGTGGTCCAAAAAAACCAAAAAAATTTTTTTCTAAGAATCATGGGACATAAACTTAAAACTAGGAATATACCATCATCAGTAACAAAATCAAAATACATTTTTATGCTGTAGGCACTGGAGAGATAGCATGGAGGTAAGGAATTTGCCTTGCATGCAGAAGGTCGGTGGTTCAAATCCTGGCATCCCATATGGTTCCCCAAGTCTGCCAGGAGCAATTTCTGAGCATAGAGCCAGTAATAACTCCTGAGTGCTGCTGGGTGTGACCCAAAAACCAAAACAAAAAGAAATTTATGCTGAGGATTGGTGTAAAATCATTTACCATTTCATTTCCTCTTTGTATGTGCATGTGAAATAATTTTAACACATGTTGTCAGTTTACTGTATCCTTTACAATTTGGATTAGCCAAGAGTGACCTATTTAATAAACACAAATCTTAGGAATCTATACTGAGAGTTATGCAGCAGCAAAAAGAAACAAAGCTTGGGTCAGGAGCTATGGTGCAGAAGTAGGGAGTTTGCCTTGCATGCTGCTAGCCTAGAACGAACCATGTTTCGATCCCGAAGCATCACATATAGTCCCCTGAGCCAGGAGTGATTTCTGAGCACAGAGCCAGGAGTAACCCCTGAGCGTCTCCAGATGTAATCCCCAAAAAACAAAAATCCAAAATCAAAACAAACAAAACAAAACTTGCTTTATTTTCTTGAAGAGGCAGCTGATTGACAGCTAGAAGAGAAACTCAATCTATAATGTGTTCCAAGTTATTAAAAATATAACTCTAACATTAAAATGTTGGGCTGATGGGGCCAGAGCAATAGTAGAGTGGTTAAGGCACCTGCCTTGCATGTAGTCGACCCCATATAGTTTGATTCCTGGAACCTTATATAGTCCTGAGCCTGCCAGGAGTGATTTCTGAGCACAGAGCCAAGAATGCCTTGCATGCAGAAGGAGGTGGTTCAAATCCCGGCATCCCATATGATCCCCCGTGCCTGCCAGGAGCGATTTCTAAGCATAGAGCCAGGAGTAAGCCCTGAGCGCTGCCAGGTGTGATCCAAAAGACAAACAAACAAACAAACAAAAAAACCAAAACAAAGCAAAACAAAAAAGTTAAAATCTGTAAAGATTTACAAATCAATAAATCACAATTTCAGTTAAAAACTAGTCTGTGAAACATCACAGAACTATTTTATAAATGTGCACTAAATAAAGCTGAATTTTTTTCTGGAAACACTACTAATTCAAAATAATGACTAACTTTCATTGAACCAGAAAACTAATTCACATTTACATTAGTGGGTATACTTTGTAATAATGCCTTTAAAATCCATTTTATAACTTCTGAATAGTAAAAGTCACAGCTTATTATCAAAGTACAAAATTTCCTTTTGTGATGCCTTATTAAAGAATGATCAGCTGGTTAAAAAAAAAGTGACAATATACACCAGTAAAGTAGCAATGCATACCTACATAATAAAATTGAATAAAATTAAGAAATATAACCAAAGTTGTTACAAAATAAACAAAATAACATCAACATTATTTCAAATGCGTGGCAAAACAAAGGTGTAAACCAGAACCAAAGCTCAAATTTAAACATGAAGTCACCAAAAAGGGAAATAATGCTGAGAAGACAAATTATAAAATAGTTTCTAAAAAACTGCTTTCTAAGACTTCATGATGAGGCAATGTAAACTTTAGAAACATTTTGATTTTGTTCTAAAGAAATAATAAATGTTGGGCCCGGGAGATAGCATGGAGGTAAGGTGTTTGCCTTTCATGCAAAAGGTCATCGGTTCGAATCCCGGTGCCCCATATGGTCCCCCGTGCCTGCCAGGAGCAATTTCTGAGCATGGAGCCAGGAGTAACCCCCCTGAGCACTGCCGGGTGTGACCCAAAAACCAAAAAAAAAAAAAAAAAAAAAAAAGAAATAATGTTAAATTTTAAATCTGTGTGAAAATGAAGTATTACACAGGAGTTTAAGGTGGTAAACTCAGTAATGACATACTTCAAAATTAATAATCTTTTCTCTAGTTTTTACAAAGTCTCCAAAATAATGCAGATGTTCAAGTATTTTAATCAGTGCTTGATTGCAAAAAAAAATAATCAACTAATCCAAATATCTACAGAGTGACTTGTTTCCAGATGCCTACGAGAGTCTATTTCCAAGCAGGTTTCAAAAGTTGCCATTCCAGAAATAAAAAGGTGATGGGAAAATAAAGTGTCACTTATATATAGTAATATCTTTACAAGCATAAAATAAAAATGGTATTAACAGGGTGATCTGCAAATGTTCTTCAAACCCCAAGATCCTCCTGTACTTTAAAGTATTTTTATGCCATTTCAACTCAGAAAGAATAGGTATTCACATCTTTGGCAACTTTCCCCCATGCTTTCTGCTAGTCTACAAAGCATGGGATAGGCAGAGCCTGACAAATCCTGCACAATGCAGTGCCCCAGCGTAACTCCATTGGTGATGCCACTTCCACCGCTGAAGAGCCTGCCACCGGGGTGTAAAAGGCAATAAGCATTTACCAACACTGCACTCTTTAATATATATCATTTTTTTTATATTTTTACTTCACAACCTACCATAAGTGAGGAGAGCAAAACAGAAAATATAATACGAGACTACTGTTAAAAAAAAAAAGGATTCAGCGCACCCCTAGAGGCAGGCTCTTCAGGGGTGGGTGCGACATCGCCAGTGGAGTGCAAGTTGGGGCTTTGCTCTGCTCCAGAATTGGCAATCCATGCCTGCTCTGCACTTTACAAATCTGTAGAAACAAAGACAAAGAGGTGACCATTAGCTGAAGGCCATCAGAGATCTCTGGTAAATCAGGACACCTCAAACAAAATAGTTCTATTCAAGGTTGGCTCTATTTTTAATTCATTTGCAGGTCATTTCAACTGAAAAAAAAAAAAAGAAAAAAGTAAAAGAAAGCAAAATCAAGACCACTAAATCAATGCAGACCAGCTTCTTTTAAATAAAAACAACTCAAGTGCATTCTTTATTTGCTTTAATATTAATATAGAAAAGATAATCTTTGACTCTTCTAATTCTTCTTCTTGGTTAGAGGAGTCAATGTATAAATGATGCTGCCTTTAGACAAGGTGTCACAGAGACTAGATAGTTTCTAATTAATTGGGCTGTAGGAAACTTGCACTTACAGGTACACCTCTTCCTCCAGGGGCTTGCCTTCCAAAATCTGCAAAAGCTGGAGTAAAGTCTGGTCCACGATCCAAAATCCGAGAATCTACATTTCGCATTAGCAATTTGGGTTGGTTGATCTGCAATGAAGAGAAGTAATACTTAATATTAAGTTCACTGTCACAAAAGCAACCAAAAATTTAAAACTGAAAAGTCATGATATTTAAGAAGGTAAGCACTGGCTTCAGGAGAATGCAAGGCAAATCTAGTCCTAGGTGTCTTCTACTGGGTTAGTCTTTAGAGTCTTCAGGTCAACAATGGTTTTGTTTTTGTAATTTTCTAATTTTTCTAAATACTTCTAAAGTTCTCAAGGGGAGAATAGAGACAATCATAGAATGACAGAAAACAAATTATACTGACAAATATTACAATTATCTCTAGGGTACTCGCTGGATATATAAGCACCTATTTTGACTTATAGCTAGTAAAACCATTATTTTGAGTGTATATCAAGTCTCAACAGGAAACATGTTTAATTCTTTATGTGTAAGAACATTAAAAGATCTTATTTTGGGGGCCGGGCAGTGGCACTGAAGGTAAGGTGCCTGCCTTACCGAGCTAGCCTTGGACTACGGCGGTTAGATCCCCCGTGCCCCATATGGTCCCCCAGGCCAGGCCAGGGGAGACTTCTGAGCGCATAGCCAGGAGTAACCCCTGAGCGTCACTGGGTGTGGCCCAAAAACCAAAAAAAAAAAAATCTTATTTTGCCTTGCATGTGATTGAGCAAGTTTGAAGCCAGCATTGTTTCCTGGAACACTTCCAAGAGTAAGTCCTGAGCACTGCTGGGTGGGGACACACCCCACCCCCCAAAATCTCATTTGGTTTGCCTGTTAATTTGAATTAACACCTTTTACATTGTAAAATGTTCCTAGAAGACTTATCAAAGCTAACTAGTTTAGCAAGAGTCAACTAGCATCTGGCTAAAGTCAGAAATGATATTGGAAAAACAGATGGAAAAATAATTTTTTTAAGTTTTAGACTATATCATAATGGAAGAATGGGTATGGAGGTGGGAATTCTGAGACCCTGTAGTACTGGGGATAAAATGGAATCAGCCACAGGTAAGGCAAATACTTTAACCCCTATGCTATCTCTCTGGCCCTGAGAAATATTTTCTTCTTTTGCTTGTTACTTTGTTTTTATTTTGTTTTGTTTTGTTTTGAGGCCACACCCTGTGACACTCAGGGATTAATCCTTAGAAATCCTGGCAGGCTCAGGGGACCAACCACATGGGATGCTGGGAATCAAACCTGGGTCCATTCCGGGTTACCAGCATACAAGGCTGAGTTATATCTCCAGCCTTACTTTCCATATTTTAACTGTTAATTTATAGTTGCTCTTCTAAATAGACTACAAATTTATTTAACATCTCTGGTTTATCACTTATTTACATGAAAATACGTGCGCAGTTACACATCTTATGTTATTTATCTTTTACCTTTAATTGAAAAATAAACATTGGGGGCCAGAGCCATAGTTAATACAAAGGGTAAGGTGTTGCCTTGCACTTAGCCGAGTAAGTTCAATCTCTGGCATCCCATATGGTCTCCCAAGCCTGACAGGAGTGATTTCTGAGTGCAGAGCCAGGAGTAACCCTTTAGGGTTGCTGAATGTGGCATAAAAACTACAAAATAACAAGAAAAAGAAATATTGTGCTATTCCTGTTTGTACTGCTAAGATCAGGAGTTGAGGGGCCGGGTGTGGCGCTGGAGGTAAGGTGCCTGCGCTAACCTAGGACGGACGGTTCAATCCCCTGGTTCCCCATATGGTCCCCCGTGCCTGCCAGGAGGGACTTCTGAGCGCATAGCCAGGAGTAACCCCTGAGCGTCACCGGGTGTGGCCCAAAAACCAAAAAAAAAATACTTTTACAATTAACAGAAAAAAATTGCTAATTATTAGGGAAATTCTGAGATCTAACTATTGGAATGATGTGGACTCTGACTTAAAAATACCTAGGTTTCTGACTTGTCCTCAATGTGACAAAATCAGTACTTTAGAATACTTCTGAAATTTTAGAATAGTGGAGAAAGAGCTATGCATATATTTAGCCAAATTAGCCACGGAAACAATTTTTATCATAATACTAGGAAATAATTTTAATAGGGAGACATTTAATCAATACTGTTTTAAAAACACCAGAGGTGGGGCCAGAGTGATAGAACATCAAGTCGGGAATTTGCCCTGCATGTAGCCACTTCAGATTTGATTCCTGCATCCCATATGGTCTTTCAAGCACCATCAGGAGAAATTCCTGAATGCAAAGCCAGGAGTAGCCCTTTGAGCACTTTGAGCCCTTTGATGGCGTGGCCCAAAAACAAAGCAAAACAAACCATCAAGTAAGGGGTAAACCCCAAATTTACTTTAATTTATAATAAAGACAAGCCCAACAGTGTTTAAAAAAAAACTATTTTTGAATATTATATAATTTAATTAAAATACCAAATAGTCTAACAATTCTAAAACCTGTTCATACTTCACACATTTATACTGATAATTAAAAAGTACCCATCATAGGGGCCCGGGAGAGAGCATGGAGGTAAGGCGTTTGCCTTTCATGCAAAAGGTCATCAGTTTGAATTCCAGTGGCCCATATGGTCCCCCGTGCCTGCCAGGAGCAGTTTCTAAGCATGGAGCCAGGAGTAACCCCTGAGCACTGCCGGGTATGACCCAAAAACCAAAAAAAAAAAAAGTTCCCATCATAAAACCAGTATTCTTTAAACATGCAGCTTACTTTGTCAAGAACAACATCACTGATGGGAGGTAGGCCCTCTGGTTTCTGTATACAGGCTGGCATGAACTGGAAATCCAGCAGAAACTCTCTGTCATATTGCTTCTTGCCTTCAGTATCAGAAGGCTTCCATGAATCTAGAAAGAGGGACTTCTGTAAATAAATGTCTATAGAACCAATAATGTATACTTTGTGAGAGTTATAAACTAGATCCCAATTTTCTGGACATAGCAAATAAAATCACAAATAGCAACAATCAGAATATTTCAGAGCCAGAGACATGGAATGATACTAAATAAGCTAACTAACTACTCACTAAATCAAGTCTTTAAAAGCCTTAGAAATAAAGAGTACATGGAGCTTGCACAATACTATAGTGGGTAGGGCATTTGCCTTGCACATGGCTGATCTGGGTTTGGTCCCCAGCATCCCATAGAGTAGCCAAAAAACAAAAATAAAATAATTTGATAATACTTTTAGTTCATGATAATACTTTTTAGTTCATATAAGTAAAGTATAACATTATCTGAGATAGAAAGGCAAAGGTGTACAAAAACACTTACAATAATAAAGCTTAATAACAAATAGCACTTAGGATTGTGAAAGTTGAAATAGCTACATATAAAATCTCCCAACCTTCAAACAGTTATGTTTACATTTGCTTGTTCAGCTAATTAAGTTGGAATGCACCTATCTTTTCCAAACTGTAACTGTTCTCTTATTTTATTATTTTTTGTTTTGCTTTGTTTTGTTTTTTGGACCACATCCGGCAGTGCTCAGGGGTTACTCCTGGCTCTCTGCTCAGAAATCCCTCCTGGCAGGCATGGGGGACCATAAGGGATGCCGGGATTCGAACCCGGCATCTTACAAGTGGGTTGGCCACTTGTAAGATAAATGTCCTACCGCTGTGCTATCCCTCCAGTACCAAAACTGTAACTGTACTCTTAATCAACATTTTCAATAGACATTTATAATTAGTCTCTCCTTCAACACTAATTACTTTGCTCTAAGTACTATTAACACAGCTATAAAAAACTCACAATCCTTGTCCTACTTTATAAAATGTTCATTAAATAAAGTGACTTTTTATTTATTTTTGTTTATGGGACCACACCTGGCAATACTCAGGGGTTACTCCTAGCTCTGTGCTCAGAAATTACTTTGACAGACTCAGGGGACCATGTGGGATGCTGGGGATCGAACCTGGGTTGGTCACATGCAAGGCAAATGCCCTACCTGCTGTGTTATATCACTTTGGTCCCAAAATTAAGTTATTTATTTATTTATTTACTTTTGCTTTTTGTGACACACCCCGTGATGCTCAGGGTTTACTCCTGACTATGCACTCAGAAATTGCTCTAGCTCAGGGAACCACATGGGATGTTGAGGGATCGAATCGCAGTCAGTCCTGTGTCAGCCGCATGCAAAGCAAACACTCTACCACTATGCCACCGCTCCGCCCTCCCAAATAAAAAGTAACTTAAATTTTTTTTAATTTTCATTTTAGGTCCTCACATCATTTCTTTTTTTGTTTTGTTTTTGGGTCACATCCAGCAGCACTCAGGAGTTACTCCTGGCTTTAGGCTTAGAAATCGCTCCTGGCAGGCATGGAGGACCATATGGGATGCTAGGATTTGAACCACCGTCCTTCTGCATGCAAGGCGAATGCACCACCTCCATGCTATCTCTCTGCCCCACCCCCCATATCTTTTTCTAATGACTTACTAACCCCTTCTTTGTATTAGTAGTTCTTAGGTACAGGTCAGTCATGCAGTGAGCTTTGATGATATCGCAAATACCTACAACTAAATTTTTATTATTTAAAAAAAAGTTTATTGGGGTCTATTAGTCTTCCATATACCATAAAATCAACAAAGCTCACACAGAAGGTTTAGTACACTTAATCAATCTCAGGATGCAATATTCTCCAGCATTTATCATATATTTCACAGACATTTTTCATACTAAAGGAGTTCAGTAATTCAAACTTAAGACTTGGGATTTTAAGAGTTCATTCTTACAAATCAATTTCTTTCAACAAACTGAGTTCAAGACTTGTGTAGTGATGAATATTATCTCAAAATACATGATCAAAGACTGGAATGATAGTGCAAGAGTTAAGGCACTTGTTGATCCCAGTTCAAATCTCTGGCACCATATAAGGTATTCAGAGGATTGCTAAGTGTCACTCCTAAGCAGAAAGCCAGGACAAGCCCATAAGCACCAACAGGGTGCCCTCCCCCAAAATGAGTTTTTAAAAAGGGGGGTAGTGGGAAACATGATTATATCAAATTTTTGTTTCTTTTTGTTTTGGGGTCACACCTGCCTTCGGGGACTATATGGGATGCCGGGATTTGAACCACCGACCTTCTGCATGCAAGGCAAACGCCTTACCTCCATGCTATCTCTCCGGACCTCCCAATTTTTTTTTTCAATTAAAATAAAAAAATTAGGGGCCGGAGAGATAGCATGGAGGTAAAGTGTTTGCCTTGCATGCAGAAGGTTGGTGGTTCAAATCCCAGCATCCCACATGGTCCCCCGAGCCTGCCAGGAGTGATTTTTGAACGTAGAGCCAGGAGTAACCCCTGAGCGATGCCGGGTGTGACCCAAAAACCAAATAAATAAATGAATAAAATAATTAAATTCCACTGACAGCTTCCATTCCATTGTCTGCAAAGGCAGAATTATTGATTGTATATCACTTCCACAAAGAATATCCTAGATATTGAGGCCATAGAGATAGCATGGAGGTAAGGCATTTGCCTTGCAGGCAGAAAGTCAGTGGTTCAAATCCTGGCATCAAATACGGTCCCCTGAGCCTGCCAGGAGCGACTTCTGAGCATGGAGTCAGGAGTAACCCCTGAGCGCTGCTGCAGGCTGTGACTCAAAAACCAAAAAAAAAAGAATATCCTAGATATTAATCTATTCTGTACTATACTTTAATTAGACCCTTTCTTCCGTTTTTGTATGAGGAAGCAATATTATTCAATACTGCAAAGTCCACTTTCCTGTAGGAAAGTAACTTTGAAGGAAAAAGGTAGAGAGAGAGTACTAAACTCACCCGGCTTAAATGCGAATGTGACTCCTTCAGAAGAACTCTCAGTGGAGCCTGAATTAGGATCTACTCCTTCACCTTCAAAACTCTCAGCACCATTATGTACAGGCTCAGCTTCTTCTCCATTTTCTTCCGTAGTTTTCATTTTTTTTAGATCAGAGAGATCTCTTTCAGGATGAAACCCTTGGCTCATTTTATCAAGTTCGGATTCAAGTACTTTGTCACCTGAAAGCTCCTCTTCAACTTTAGGCTAAGACATAAACATGCACAGATATTTTAATTTTCACTATAAGGAAATACACAAGGATATTATATTTATTTTCTCCAAAAGCATAGAAAAATCACTAAAGAATGTCTTTTGTTCATCTCTATGTACTACACTGGTAAGCTAATTTAACACATTTCTCTACAGCGGAGTGAACTCAGGCCCGAACTCTGTTCCTTGTGACCCCTGTAACCATCACTAAAATAAACAAAAACGCTATTTATACTTTCACTCAAGGAATAAATCAAACAATTCAATAACCACTGAAATGTTTTAACATGACTAAGGAAATCTAAATAAATCAAAGATCAAAAGAAAAATAATTAGTCCTTAGAATTTAATATCCTGAACCAGAGTACTTGTGAGAAATCTAAATCAAGCACTCCTAACCCTTGCTTCTAAAGCTCCACAATTATTTAAAAAAAAAAATAAACACTACAGGACTTCTTTTGCGTTGTCCTATAGATGAGAAGGAAAATTCAATGAATAGTTTAAGATGCAAGGTTGATCATCAACCATTTTACAAGGAGATCATATGGTTGGCAGTTAACATTTATTTTGTTTACTGGTTTGTAGAATCGTGAGGAAATAATTGTTCTAAATATTGAAATAGTTTATGAGCATTTCTGTAAAATATTCATTTAGAGATATAGCTAGGTTCTGCACATTCTATTTAAATAGAATTCGGTTACTCATCAGATAATTTTTGACTATCTCAGGTTCAGATATCAACTAAGAAAAACTTAGGTAAAAGATAACTTGCAAAAATGAAGACAATGGTAAGTACTATTTTGAGACAGGGGGTTACTGAAAAGAAAACAAATCAATGACCAAGTACTTTATGGCATTTTTGCACTTGAATATGAGTTTTAGGAAAATATGGTATAGAGACCAAACTTGGAATAACCTGTTTCTGTCTAGTATATATATATAATATATATACTATATATATACATAATATATATACTATATATAATATACGGCATGGGTAGCTTTTACATTCTGTAGTAGCTGTTACAATTTCAAAGAAGAGTATTTAATGATGTGGATAGATATCATATGATATCTTAATTTTCATATCATAAAAGATTTACTAGAACATAGCTTTGTTCATTTATTTACATAGTCTTTGGTTCCTTCTAATTGATAGCAATGGAAAGTTGTGACAGTGATCATCCGATCCCCAAAGTCCCAACTTTTGATATACAATTTTTTTTTTCTTTTCTGGTGTTTGGGTCACACTGGCAGCAATCAGGGATTACTACTGGCTCTACGCTCAGAAATCACTCCTAGCAGGCTCGGGAGACCATATGGGATGCTGGGATTCGAACAACTGTCCTTCAGCATGCAAGGCAAATGCTCTACCTCTCCAGCCCCTGGTATCCAATTTATTAAAGAAGTTCAACAACAGGCCGGAGAGATAGCATAGAGGTAAGGCGTTTGCCTTGTATGCAGAAGATCCGTGGTTCGAATCCCGGCAATCCCATATGGTCCCCTGGGCCTTCCAAGAGCGATTTCTGAGCATAGAGCCAGTAGTAACCCCTGAGTGATGCCAGGTGTGACCCAAAAAAAGCCAAAAAAAATTACTTTGTGGCTGGCAAGGTGGCACTAGAGGTAAGGTGTCTGCCTTGCAAGCACTAGCCAAGGAAGGACTACGGTTCAATCCCCCAGCGTCCCAAATGGTTCCCTCAAGCCAGGGGCAATTTCTGAGTGCTTAGCCAGGAGTAACCCTGAGCATCAAACAGGTGTGGCCCGAAACAGCCCCCCACCCCCCAAAAAAAAAAAGTTCGACAACTCTTGATCTAAACAACAGAATCTGTATCTGAAGGCAAAGGACCAGTGGCCAATCCATTTAATAGTTAGATCTAGAAAGCTAGTGGCAGAAAAAATGAATATGATGTATGATATAAGAAAACAAAAACTAGTTGAATCTAAAGAGAAATCAATTTATGAAGCTATTACAGTCATACCAGAAATATATATAATTCCCCTGACTCTGGAAGGCATTTTATTCTCTGCAGAAGCAACATTGTTTTGTTTAGCAACAAGAAGTATGCAGCAACTATTTGCACCTCTACTACTGTCAATTCTTACTGCTGATAATCACAATAAAAGCACATACTATAGGGGCCAGGGAAATGACATGGAAGTAGGGTGGTTGTTTGTCTTGCAGGCAGAAAGACGGTGATTCAAATCCAGGTATCCCATATGGTCCCCCAGGAACATATCTCCTGCCAGGAGCTATTTCTGAGCGCAGAACTAGGAGTAACCCCTGAGTGAAGCTGGGTGTGAACTCCCCCCTCCCCCAAAAAAAGAAAGAAAAAAAAACATACACTATAGCAAGTGTATAGTGGTTGCCATGGGATGAACTGTGACATCAATGAACCGTCATGAAACAAATGCCAGAATAGAGTACAAGAAACAAAAGAAGTATCTTAAGAAGGTAAGTAGCTAAAAAAGACAAGTAGTAAATGCATTTAAAGACTTTTTTGAAACAAAGAACTTCTATGTTTTAATATTTTAACATCAATGTAATTATTTCAAGATAGAGATGAGTTAAGAAACAGAAGCATAAAGATTAGACATCATCTATAAACTTCATCATGTAACATAAAGGCTATTAAAATAACAGTGAAATTTTAAGTCCTCTGAGGACTAAAACTGCAATTGTTTCTCCTACGTGACCTTGTGAACCTACTATGTTGCAACCTACACAAATTCTGGTATGGTTTAATTTTTTTTTTTGTTTTTTTTTTTGTTTAATTTTAATAGACAAATCATATGTGAAAAGTTGCTACTAAACTACAGTTTAAAGATGTCAGGGTAAAATAAAATTCAAGATAATCTTCCCTAAAATGTTTTGTTCATGGTTATTTAAAAGGATATTCCACTTTTTTGTAGTTTTTTTTTAATGTGTCTACATTCTAATTAACATAAGGAAAAATTCAATGACAGGCCTTGATGAACAACTTTTAAACCTAACAACTGTTAACTAAAAGCCACTTTTGTTCTACAAAACTTAAACAGAAGGGCTATTTCAAGAGTAAGAATTCAGTGAAATTTATTTTTTAAGTATACTTAAAATATTCGAACTCTGAGTTGGATATATCAGATTATGCTTTAAAAATAGTATTTACAGGGGACCGGGAGATAGCATGGAGGTAAGGTGCCTGCCAGGAGCAATTTCTGAGCATGGAGCCAGGAGTAATCCCTGAGCACTGCCGGGTGTGACCCCAAAACAAACAACAACAACAACAACAACAACAAAAATTAAAAAAAATAGTATTTACAAATCAATCTAAATTCACATTTATATTAAGGAAAGGCATCACTAGTCTAAGGGTGTGTGCAAGGAATTTATTGATAATTCCTTACCTCTATTTCTGCCTCAAGCACTTCTTCAGTGGTTCGGTTTCGTTCTTTTGGTTTCTTCCACATCTTTGGTGCAGTTGTAGCTGAATGAGCTGAAATATAAGATTAAGTATATTACTTCCCACTGTGAAATCATGTTTGAAAATATTAGGTTGAAATAGTACCTGTCAAACAAATGTAGATCAAAATGGGCTTCACCTGCGAGGCCTAAAGGTGGATGATAAAATGAGTAACAGTGCAGTTGTGGCCCAGAGACTATTTGATATTGTTATTAGGCTATTGGTAATATTGTTTGCATCCACTCATAGAATCTTCCAACCACAAATCTTCATACTAATGTTAGGGTACACTGAAACACACAATTCCATAGGTAGTAAGAAACGGCTCTAGAAGCCAACTGAAGACTTGCGTCTATTTCTGTGGTTGCACACTATGTGATCTTAAGCAAGACTTAATATTTTCTTTTTTATTTTTATTTTTTGGTTTTTGGGTCACACCCAGCAGTGCTCAGGGGTTACTCCTGGCTCCATGCTCAGAAATTGCTCCTGGCAGGCACGGGGGACCATATGGGGCACCGGGATTCGAACCGATGACCTTTTGCATGAAAGGTAAACGCCTTATCTCCATGCTATCTCCCGGGCCCCAAGACTTAATATTTTCAAATTGAGTTGAAATGAGATTAAATATTAGGTTCGTTTAAGCTATAAAATATATTACAGCTCAAGATTCTTGTTGTTTTTTTTAAACTTCTAGATAAAAGGTTACTTCAAGATTTTATTGAATAGACAGACATTGTAACATTCACTTCTCATTTCTGATCAATACTGTTGGCTTAGCCTTTCATATTGCTATGGTAAAAATTAACAAAACATAATTTTTGATATATTATTCTATAATATCAGAAGTATTACAGTGAACACTAAGCTTAGAGATCATTTTCTTTGTTTTTTTTTTTCCAAAGTAGTTAAAAAAATTAATTCAGGGCCGGAGAGATACCAAAGGTAATTAGCCAGGCTACCCAGGTCTGGAGCTGGAGATGTAGTGAAGCTTTGGTACAGTGCTGGACACCATTAGGTCCACACCTCATTTGAGAGAGTATTAGGGCTATTCCTGGAAGAGCTAAGAGGAAAAAATACAAGACACTGTGCATGAAAGATATGTGGCTCCAACCCTCTAAACTCTTTCAGGGATTAAACCCAGGTAGGCTGTATGCTAGGCAAACACCCTTCCCACTGCTCTGGTCTGTGCAGAATCCTTGCAAGACTTTGGAACTATGACTCAACAACAAAAAGCAACTGCCTTCCAAGTGTGAGGTTGCCAAGTCTGATCCCAGGAGCAGCCCACATGGGACCACACATGGTCCAGGTGACTGTGGTTTGGGACCCTCGTATCAGTAAAATCTCAAGTGTGCTATATCCATGTGTATGCAAGCACCAGCAAGTCCTCAACTAAAAATGTGTGAACACTCATAGCCAGATGTGTAAATTCCCTTGGTATAAGTGTGTGAGCCTCAGTGATTGACTATAGACTCAGTAAGTTTTCTCTTCATGACAATAACCAAAGACAATACTAATGTTCCTTTTAAGAGTATATGAAATGTACCCAAACCCAAAGTAGTATATATTTCTTTTATAGGCAACATAAAAAAATAGCATTTGTTTTTAAAGCCACCCTTTAAAGTCAGGGAAATGGTTCAAAGGGTTGGAGTACATACTTCGCACATAGGAACCATGGGGTGGATTCTTAGCACTGCATGGTCCCCTGAGCACTGACAGGAGAACAAGTCTGAAGGAGTAGTCCCTGAACAACATCAGTTATGGTAAAAAATGAACACACACAAAATCTGTTTGACCACAGTAGACTACATGTTGCACATGTATGAGGACCTGGGTTTCACAGGGTTATTATAGTTATACAGCAGTGTCCAATAGTATTAATAGACTATAATATTAACAAAAGACTATTAATAGGTTATAGGACAAATGATTCTGCATGTGATTCATAATTGCCTCAATTTCATATTTTATGTGCTTATATAAATTAGCCTTCCCTTAAGAAATCAACTTTTTTTTTTTTTTGTTTTTTGGGTCACACCCAGTGATGCTCAAGGGTTACTCCCTTACCATGCGCTCAGAAGTCGCTCCTGGCTTGGGGGACCATATGGGAAACCGGGGGATCGAACCTCGGTCCATCCTAAGCTAGCGCAGGCAAGGCAGGCACCTTACTTCCAGCGCCACCGCCCAGGCCCAAGAAATCAACTTTTATAAATAATTTTAAACCAGGTCAGTGGTTCAGTGCAAAGGCTCAACCAAAGATTAGGTCCATGCCAGCAGTGGCACGTGAAGGCCTTGCATCTAGCATGTGGGAAAGTCCGTAATTAATAAATTTATAAAATTTTTAAAATTTTTAGATACTAAAATTTTGTTATTTAGGATTATTGATGTGCTTGGCACTTTGAGGAAATTCTTTGGTTTTGTGTGGCAGTATGGGCACACAGGCTCAAAAAAGTTAGCCATCACTGGATTAGGTGCTCAGGGGCTTCCAAGGCTAAAGACAACACTATTCAGGGACCATGTGGTACTAGGGATGAAATCAGATCTCTGACATGTAAGGTATGGACCTTAACTCCACAACTCTTTATACCACCTCTGAAAACCAAGTGTCTACTACTTGAAATTTTTACATCATTGATAGAAAAAAAGCAAGATTTTCTTCAGAGCTCTGTTTTTTAAATATATATATAT
>PVKC010020782.1:0-18478 GCA_004027635.1 Crocidura indochinensis
AAGGAAGGAAGGAAGGAAGGAAGGAAGGAAGGAAGGAAGGAAGGAAGGAAGGAAGGAAGGAAGGAAGGAAGGAAAGAAGAAAGAGAGAAAGAAAGAGAGAAAGAAACAGAAGTTTTGAACCACAATTAATAAACACATTTAATAAATAAAATGCTAGGGACAAAAATAAATTCTAAAATCAATGATAATATATGCCAGTGGTCCTCAAACTACAGCCTGCGGATCACATATTGTATTTGTTCCTGTTTTATTTCTTCACATCAAAATAAGATGTATGCAGTGTGCATAGGAATTTGTTCGTAATTTTTGTTTTTGCTATAGTCTGGATCCCCAATGGTCTGAGGGACAGTGAACTGGGCCCCTGATTAAAAAGTTTCAGGACTGGGGCCGGGCGGTGGCGTTGGAGGAAAGGTGCCTGCCTTGCTTTGTGCTAACCTAGGACGGACCGCGTTTGGATCCCCCAGTTCCCCATATGGTCCCCGTGCCTACCAGGAGCGACTTCTGAGCGAATAGCCAGGAGTAACCCCTGAGCGTCACCGGGTGTGGCCTAAAAACCAAAAAAAAAAAAAAAGTTTGAGGACCCCTGACATATGCTATACTGATAAGCTTATATATTTGGGAATGATTTTTGTTATTCCAATTTTTTATTATAATTTATATTGTGGTTATATTAGTTCTTAATGAAAGACAGACTGCCTTTTGCATTTGTATGCTAGAAATAATTAACTAAATGAAATATCCATTTCATAATTTTATTTAAGAAAGAAATGTTTAATTTCTTTTTAGAATCAGTTACTTTTAGATCTAAGAATAACTGAATAACTACTGTATAATATCTTTTACTATAGAAAATATATAATAAGTATGTATATGCATTTTAACAAATAAATAAAAGTATTGTATAAGTAAAATGAGGAATTTCAAAATCAAATTATAATGATACAGTTAACATAGTACCTTATATTATGTCTCACAATTGACCCACTTTTCATTAGCTCAGTAATTGGAAAATGATAGATATTAGCTTTGTACATCATAACTTTTTACATCTTAACTTAATGCAGCTGAGAAATAGTTGCCTTATGTGAATGCACAGATTTCAATGAATTAATTGTGAGATTTTGTTCCCAAAGGGAAGATACTTTACCAAAGCCATAGAATTTAAAAGATCTCATCATCTTAGAACCTTATGACCAATTAGAGTTGTTTAAAAGAGCTCATAGCTACTTTTAAATAGAGTTCTTCAAGTAATGACAAAATTGGCTGCTATTTAGTTTCCATTAAACTTATATCTACCTGTAGGAATAATTTGTCACAACTAACAATGTATTCTAACTGAGGGCATTCTTTTTTGAAATTGTAGAAAATATTTGTATTAGAGGATCCCACAGAGAAATTGGCAAAATGAGTTCTAAGTATTTTACTGAAATATAGATACCTCATATGAAAATAACTAGAGTTAAATAGAAATGAGCTGTTGGTTATCATGGCTACACACACATACACTAAAAGGAGCAATATACTTGAACAGAACATTTACAAAAATAGTAAAGACCTTAACAAATGATACAGACCTTCCTTTTTCATCTAATTTAAATAAATATATTTGATAATTTCTCCCTTGTTCTACTATTTTTGCTCTTCATTCTCCTTAATTTTGGGTCCACTAAATTAAATATGACTTTATTATTTTGCACATGAGGAAACATATAGCACCAGATTGTATGTAGGTGTCTTTAGTTGTCACTGCTTTCCAGTCTCTATCCTCTATTTTTGAACTCAGTTACTCACTATAACAGTGCCTGCCTGTAACGTCAAGGAAACAAAATTATAAGCAATTTTTATAATCATTTAAAATGAGGGAATATAGAAAGGGAAATTAGAATGGATAATCAATGAGCAAATGTCATTCATCTGTTTACAAAATCACTAGAAATGTGAAATTCAAAGGCACCTTTCCTCATTTTTGTTGTAAAATGGAAATGACAATATAGTACAAAACTAGACTTTCAAACCTCACTCAGAAAGTAAATAGTGAATCATCTCATATAAATGGCACATGTGGTATCAAAGTAGTGCAAGTGATGGTGTCTCCTGGGTTATAGAGAAATTCAACTAGTTTATTGACTTTTGTCTCTTCTAGTTCAATAGATACATTCTTAAAATAAACAACTTGGAAAATACTATTGTGGTTGTGTATCATTTTTACTACCAAGAATTGATTCATAGAACCATGGTCTATTAAATTGGGAGAGATAGTAGATATAAAGAAAATAGAAAATATACTTTGTGCACAACAAAAGTCACATGTTGAGTATGCACTGTTCATCAGAATAGTAGATGGTATATTTTAGGAGGAGACTTGGAGTATAGAACTTTTTGTATGTGTTTTATTAATGTAGTAGGAATTTATAGTAGTTTTTACCAATCATAGAAAAATATTTGAAGACATCTAATTTACATTTAGGAGAATAAAGTAAGGCTTTTTACTGAATTAAATAGAGGCAGTTTATTTAATAACATAAAGGGAAAATAGTTTGAAAAATATGTGAGTGGTAAAAGATTTTGTTTTTCTTTACTTTTATAACACTAAGCCATATAGCGGAAAACTAGTTTAAACTTTAATATTTACTAGTCTATATAAAATATAAAAACCATTATGCCATTTCAGTTAATTCTAACTAAATTATTTCATACCACTTATTACTTACACAGACTCTATTTCCATTATGATGAGTCAACTTTAGCAATAATGGTACTCACTGATTCATGTTGACAGAAGAACTTAAAAAATCTGCCTTCATTCGTATTTCATATTTTATATTTTCAAGGAATGGAACGATTGGTGCTTTCTTTTATTTATCTTTATATAATATCTTTCTTTAAGCACCTTGATTACAGATATGATTGTCATTACATTTCAGTCATATAAAGAACACCCCCTTCACCAGTGCAACATTCCCATCACCAATGTCCCTCATCGTCCTCCCTTCCCCACCCCCACCTGTATTCCAGAAGGGCATTTTAAGGGCATTCATTAACACTGTTGTGATAGTTGTCAGTGTATTTATTTCTCAAACTGCACTCACTACCACTCTTTGTGGTGAGCTTCATATCATAATTTCATTTTAAAGGAGGAAATTCTCCTTGGGTTTTTGCATTCCTGCATATCTTGCAAATTGAGGCACTGGATGGTTGTATTCTAGATATTTTTGCAGTTTCAAACCTCTTTGTGAAGGTGTTTTATGATATTTTCCAGAGGAAGATGGAGATATTGTAACTGTCTTTTTCTAGTACAACAAACATAATGTTTCCCTGTAAGGCAAAGGAGATTGCATTTGCTCACTATAATAGTTGAGTTTCCTATGCTTTGTTTTACCTCTTGTAATGCACTACCTACATGGCTAGTGTCACTGGTTCTTTTATTGTACCCTGGCAAGAATTTCAGCATGAATTTGGCATTAATAATGATATTGACTAGTTCTATGAAAGCATTTTTTTATCTCCAAGCCTTATATTGTCTCTATATTTTTAAGAAACATAGAGATTTTGCGTTTACAGATAAAGTAAAATTTCAGACTCAGCCCTTTTTGAAAGATCCCATTTTATTCCTTCCAGTTTATTCTCTGTATTAATAACTGATTTAGTTTTAAAACATAGCTCTTAATTTGTTTTCATCTTTACATTCAAAAGCTGTATTGTGTTTCAATTAAGTGTGGTTAGCACTGAGTTGGGACCAGTGTTTAGTCCTAGTTTCCCTTCATGATTAGCTAAGTCTAGAATCTCAGTAAGAAAAAAAAATGTTTTGAAATTATGTGGTTCCAACCTACCTTCCAATTTTTTTTAGTTCTTGTTTCTTAAGAATATATTTTATTTCTCATTCACATGGTCTTTACATGGTATTTTTCTCTTATGTGACCATCTAGGGTTTTTTTCCCAGTTGTTTCTGTAATTATCAATGAACTCCCTACTTTGAAAATATCAAAAGTAGGTTGTAATAGATGGTCAAGTGTGCCATCTCAGTGAAGCATATACTTGCTTATTCTCAGAGCTATTGGTAGTGGTGACAACAATCATCCAAGTATTTTCCTTTGCTAGCAGTTGTCCTTAAACATGCAAACTTGAGGCCTGAGTAGTAGCACAGAGATAGGGTGCTTGCTTTGCTGACACCAGGCTGACATAGAACAGATTTGGGTTCGATCGGGTTCGAGCCATAGATTCTTAAGGGTCCCCTGATCTAGGATCAATTTCTGAACACAGAGCCAAGAGAAATCCCTGAATGCAGCTGGGTGTGGCCCCTAAAATCATACATACAAAAATCATGCAAACTTGCCTATGAAAGGTGTCTTCTTTCAGAAAGCATTCACAACTAAAATATGCTTAACTCAACTCAAAATTGAGGCACTTTTGTGGCCTACTTCAACTTCAGCTCTCTCTATTGTTTTTGTTATGTTTTGTGGTAATAACATTTGAAAGCTGATTTATCCTTTTCTTTGTACAGAACATTCAGTGTTAGTGTCTGCTTTCTGGAGACACTAACAACAGATAATAGTTATTATTCTGCATGTAGCTTTTGTAAAAGTTTCTAGTGTCATTTATTTTCCATAAATATTTAAGACATAATAATAATTTTCCAATATACTTTTTCGTTGAACCGAGTTTAACTAGAGAAGTTAAGCTAAAACGTTTGTCATTTGCATCAATAAAATGAGACTAGTATACTAGGTAGTACCTTGCCAACCAAAAAATTGAATAGGAAGTAAGAAATATATACTTTAAGATCCAGAATTAATTCAAAAGATTCTGTTACTCAAAATAAGTGTTGAGGTAGCTAAATGCAATTGAATTAAATGATAAAAGGTAGGGCTAGTAAATCTTACCTTTTCTACCAAAACATGTAAACTGAGCTAGGGGAATACGTTGAAGAAATGAACTTTGATTAAAGAGAGAACAAATGTACATGACCATCACTTTAATGTTCATATATGAGATCAATGCTCTAAACCAGCCTTCAGCAACCATAGTTTCCACATAGGTGTTGTTCTATTGATGTAGAAAGATTTGAAAACTACTAGTCTACCACTTTTTATAAGCACTGATTATGGTACAGTAAGCAGGATAGATATCAACCAACAAATGTAAACCAGTTGAAGAACACTGCTCTAAACATAAAAATCGTGGTAAAATATAAATATATAACTAAATAAGGAGGATTCCATAATTTCCCCTGTGGCAAGAAGTACTTTAAGAAATACTGAAAAATTAATTTTGAAATTTTATGAAAACTTAAACGAGAAACCTAGCCTAAGGTGCCATAAATGTATCCATGAAAATAAATGCTGTAGCAATAATTTTCTAGTCAGAGATGAAGAAATAATAAAAGCTTAGAATATGAGAAACAATTCGATAGTCTCAAAAGCTCTGAGTAAATTTCATCAATAACCACCACATACACACTTATATAGTCTCATTATTATTTCAAGCACCTATAAACTGTAGATGATGCAATATTATAAAAATTTATTTTCAGTTTTATAAAAAGCTACAAGATTAAAGAAAAATGTGTGCTCTTGGGCATATTGAATGTTGAATCTCAACAGGTGTACCTATTTCTTTTTTTTTTTTTTAATTTTTTTTGGGGGGTCACATCCGGCAGTGCTCAGTGGTTACTCCTGGCTCCATGCTCAGAAATTGCTCCTGGCAGGCACGGGGGACCATATGGGGCACCGGGATGTGTACATATTTCTTATTAGGTCTTAGTGTAAATGAAAGATCATGGCCTTTCATTATAAAGAATACTTTAAAAATTTAGCTTAGATATCCCTTATTTTCTCGGCTGAATTTCTTGTCTTTAGCTCTGAATATCTCTAGAATGATAATTTTATGTATTTTCCTCTAGTTTTTCCCTTGTGTTGTTAAGAATTATTTCTTCTGCTTGAAGTCATTCTTAGAGAAAAATATACTGAAAATTTTGTCTAGCTATTCTTTCAAATAGTTGTTGCCTAATTATTATTCTATTCATCTTATTTCCAAATTGTTATCTGTTAGTCACTATTTTGTAATATATATAATTTAATATTTTCTTTGAGTTTCTTCATAAAAAGCACATTACAATATAAGTGAATTTATTGTGTTCTTTTTATAATTGTTATAACTACTAATTAAATGTCAATACCTTTTTGAGATTACATCAGATTTTATATATACATATTTTATATATATATATATACATATATATATATTCAGTCAAAGTAATGGGGCCGAAAAGATAATACAACAACTAGGGAACTTGCCTTACAAGTAGCCAATTCTGCTTAATTATGGGCATCCAATATGATTTTCCAAGTCAACTAGGACTAAACCTGAGCACTGCTGGGTGTGACACCAAAACAAAAAATATGAAAAAAGTATTGAACCTAGGTTAACAATGCCAGGTGAATTTCATGAGTGCTCTAAACAAGAATTTAATAGATATTTATATGTAATATGTAATATGTTTTTTATTTTCTCATTATAGTTGCTATTGATATTCTAGGTGGGTGAAACAACTACTAAATGCTAGAAGCTAATATATCCAACCATTAGATTCTAGACTTCTAAAGAAATCCTCACTTACTGTTATATCCAAGTGTCTGTACCCTTTTCTGATCAGTTCCCTGATTAAAAACACTCTCCATTTCCTTAATTTTACTTCTTATTCTACTTGTTCTCACCATGTTATGAAATGGTTAGCATAGCAATTTCTACTTAATATTTCACCCAGCTTTCTCCTCTTTCCCACTTAAACCAAGCAAGTATATCTTTTTAAAGAATTCTTCTCAAATTTTTTCATTGGCATATGTATATATTAGTTGGTTGGGACTGCCACAACTAATTATCACAAACTTGGTAGACCATGGCAACAATGATTAATTTCTTTATAGTGCAGATGTAAAACACCAAAAGCAAGGATTTGGCAGGGGATATTCCTTCTGGAGGCTCCAAGAGAAAAAAAGACTCTTAAGGCACTCTTAATTTCTAGAGGTTGCCAACAAGTATTTGCATCATTTCGCTTAAAGATTGGCATTTCACAGCAGTATGTAACCCCAACTTCAGATTGACTTTCTCTCTCTTTTTGAAAAATAATATCTTTATTTAAGCACCATGATTAGAAACATGTTTGCAATTTGGTTTCAGCTCACACACACACACACACACACACACACACACACACACACACCCTGGGGGGGGAGTGATAATGTAGCTAGTGTAGCATAGAACATTTGCCTTGCAAGTAACTGACCCAGGATGGACGTGGTTTCGATTCCCAGCATCCCAGATAGTCCACCAAGACAGGAGCAATATCTGAGTGCATAGCCAAGAGTAATCCCTAAGCGTCACCGGGTGTGCCTCCCCGCAAAATAGAAGAAGTGAAGATAGTGAAAAATAGAACCTCACCAGTGCAAGTTTCCTACCACCAATGCCCACCCTATGCCTGTATTCAGACAGGTATTCTATTTCTCTCACTCACTACCATTGTCATGATAGTTGTCAGTGTAGCTATTTCTCTAACTGAACTCACCACTCTTGGTGATAAGATTCATATCATGGGCTGTCCTTTCAGCCCTCATCTCTATTGTCTCTGGATATTATTATAATAATGTCTTTTATTTTATTTTTTCCTTAAAAATCATATGTGAGTGAGACTATTCTGTGTCTATTTCTCTTTCTCTGACTTATTTCACTCAGCATAATAGTTTCCATGTTCATCCATGTACAAGAATATTTCATGACTTCATGTCTTCTGAGAGCTGCATGATATTCCATTTTGTATATGTACCACAGTTTCTTTAGCCATTCATCTGTTGAAGAGCATCTGGGTTGTTTTCAGATCCTGGCTATTGTAAATAGTGCTGCAATGAATATAGGTGTGCGAAGGCATCTTTATATTGTGTTTTTGTGTTCCTAGTGTGTATCCCTAGGAGTGGTATTGCTGGATCATTAGGGAGCTCAATTTCAGAATTTTGAGGAATATCCATATTGTTTTCCAAAAAGGCTGGACTAGACAGTATTTCAACCAGCAGTGAATGAGAATACCTTTCTCCACATCCCCACATGCACTGATTGTTCTTCTTTGTGATGTGTGCCAGTCTCTGAGGTACCAGATGGTACCTCATTGTTGTTTTGATTTGCATCACCCTGATGATTAGTGATGTGAAAAATTTTTAAGTGTGTCTTTGGGACATTTACATTTCTTCTTTGAGGAAGTATCAGTTCATTTTTTCTCCCCATATTTTGATGGGGCTAGATGATTTTTCATGTTAAGTTCTGTAAAGAGGGAACAAATGTAAGTTACATATAATAACAAACTGTGGCCACTTATTTTTATAAAAGTAGGCAAAATGTGAACTCTACTTGAATTTGGATTAAATTGATAAGAAGAAATTTTGTCTAATAAACATTTATATTCCCATAGAGATCCATAATTGTCAGATTAATTTTCATAATTATCATAAAATATGAAGGTGCTATGTGCTAGATAAAATTAAAAATTTGAACAATTCCTAGTTAGTAAATTTGAAGTTGAACTTGTCAAAGAGATTGTTTAAACTTAAGATTTGACCAAGTAATTGTTTGTTTTGTATTTTGTTTTGGGACATTTAGGAGGAGCAGTACTTGATAGTTATACTTAGATCTGTAATTGGGTTGAGCACCTTGAGGGGCACTAGTTACAATGTGATGCCAGAATTCACGTGAGGTGTTAGCTAAAGAGAAAGTAAACACCTTAAGGCATGTACAGTATCTGTTATGATAAGCCAAGCATGTACAAATTTGATCTTAATCAGATATCAGAAATAAGTTTAAACTTTAGTGATAACATCAAATAAAATCAGGAATAACTCATGATTATTTTCTTTAAATACAGATAAATATTCATTAAAATAACACATTTGAAATCTCTATTATATTCATATCATCTTTCATTTATACATATATGTATTGCATACCAAACCCTCTATTTCTTTCTTGTGTTTTATTTCTGTATAGTAAATTTTGTATCAAGATGCATAAATGAATGAATTATACAACAATAAAGTACATTAAAATCATATTATTTTTAAAGATTATATTTAAGCAAAGTAAATAGAATTATCTTAAGGAAATTATGAACTAATGACTTTTTGTGCTTTAAACAAAATAGTTAGCTTTGGTATATTTTACAATTGTTTCTGATGTACTTAAAGTACAGTACAGGTATTTAATAAAATATTCTGGGTTATTTTAATACAATATTTTAGAAATGAACAGAGCAATATATTACCAGATTTACTTTCAAAATATGTTTTATGGAAGATAAGTTTGTCTTAATAAAGAACACAGTATAAGAAGAGCTTTACTAAGAATGTTTACTTTTTATATTGTTTTCCAAAAGATAATCAAGATGTTTCCTTCCTGTCTGGGGCCAAATATATAGTAGATCTGGTCAGGCACATATTTACATATGTCTGACCTGGGTTTGATTCCCAGAATCCCATATATTCCCTTGAACACTGAACAGAATAATTCCAGAATACAGAGTTACCCTCTGAGTATCACTAGTTTATCACTAAAAAAAAAAAACTTTAAGTAAAAGAAACTTGTATTTTAAAAATTCAATTAATATTAAGTTAAAAATAAAATCTAATTCTATACTTTTATTTTACAATATTTGAAAAGTACTTTGATAAAGGATGATTTGAGGAACATTTAGTTGTAATAAATATGTACATTGAAGCTGAGAATAAGTGAGATTCTTAATCTCCTGTAGCAAAATTAAAAAAAAATCGTGTGAAACTATCATTAGCATTTAAAATTGTCTCAGTTTTGGACTAAAGAAATGCTGTTTTAATAGAGAATTTCTTTAGGCTGTTTTCATACCAGTGAGGAACATGCTTTTATTTACTCAAGATACTTCTATTTTTCAATTTATTCCAGCTAGTGAGTTACCTTTAGAAGGAGAGCTATAAATCCCTCTTTACTATCAGTGCGTCCTTCATTTCACTTGAAATTGTTTCAGATCACAGTGTCGCTGCAGTGAGAAGATTTTATCTTATATTTCTGGGGAACCCTATCCAGTAGTGCTTAGGGCTGACTTCTGACTCTACACTCATTTACAACTATTCATGGAATCATTTTGTACCCAGAGGACTACACAAAGATCAATCCCTAAGCAAATATCTGATAATAATCCTGAGGATTACTAAGTGGATCCCACTCCTCCCCCCCAAAAAATTGAAAGCAAATGCAAAATGTGCTTGGTGAAGACTCAAATTTGAGTAACTTGATTGGCAAGTTTTACTTAATATTTACAATTAGGTTTGCTCTGGGGTGTAACCGTTGGCAGGGAAAATTCAGTATCCACTGCATGATCTTTCAGGTCAAGCCCTAGATGATTTTGTTTGTTTGTTTGTTTGGGCCACACTGGGTGACGCTCAGGGGTTACTCCTGGCTCAGTGCTCAGAAATCATTCGTTCTAGACTAGCAGTAGCATGCCAGACACCTACTGCTCCATGCCACCTCTCTGGCCCCATGGGAGAGTTCTTGAATATGTCTTCAAAACGTATATAGTTTTATGTATTCTCGTTCTCAAACTACATTGTCAGTACACCAACAAGATGCTGAACACATGGAGCCAGAGAGATAGCATGGAGGTAGGGCATTTACCTTCCATGCAGAAGGATGTTGGTTCAAATCCTGACATCCCATATGGTCCCCCGAGCCTGCCAGGAGTGATTTCTGAGCAAAGAACCAGAGCCTGAGAGCTGCTGGATGTGACCTAAAAAACAAAAAACAAACAAAAATATCATTGAGTGGGACAGAGAGACAATACAGTGATCAAAATACTTGCCTTGCATTCAAGGAACCCTGATTCAAATTCTGGTCTCCAAAATTCTGCTAGTAAGGGTCCATGAACATCATGCCAAGGGTAATCCAGAACATTCCTAGGTGTGTACCATTCCCCAAAAGATCCACCCCCCCAATATAAAACCTGCTTCAAAACCACACAAAAAGAAAAAAGAATCAAAACACTTCATGCACAAATCTGAGTTGGAAAAATGTGGAAAATAAGCTGGAGAAATTGCCAAAAAAATTGATGGAAGAATATTTTTACTAGTAGTTCTTGTGTTGTGTCACATATATTTTGTAGAGGCATAAATATATTGCTAAAATATATTGAGTATTTTAAACAATCATTTTTTTGAAATATGTTTCATGTTGAAATCGTGTACTATTTTCTCTTTGGACCTAATATGCACTTAACAATGTTTTTGCTGTTTAAACTTAATGTATGCTAATTGAAAAGTATTGGAAATTATTTGCAAAATGAATTTTTATAATTGATTTTTCATAAATGAAAAATTATACAGTGTGCATACTTGGTGGGCAATATTTTACTAAACTATAAAATAAAGACTAAACATATAGTTTTCTATCATCTGATTCACATAGGAGCAATCAATTTTATTGATGCTATAGAAGATGTGATACATAGAACTAAAGCTTTCTGAATACTTGTGAATATTATATTCCTTCTGAATTACATAAAATGAAAACTCTTTTATATCTATGAAAGTAATCAATCCTAGAGCCTACATGAGAGGCACTTGTGTTTTCTACCACCAGACTTAACCCAATGAAAAGATGGAATCTTTAATGTCTGTTTTCTTAAAGGGAATGTTACCAAGATAGTTCATGGCTCTAATACAACAAATATATAAAACTATTTAAACAATAAGACATGTTTTATTTTCATCAATTATTTTTTGTTCTTTTCTGCACCACAGCAGGCAGTGCACAGGGAATACTCCTGGTTCTGTGCTCAGAAATGACTCCTAGGGGTTGGAGCGATAGCTCAGCAGTAGGGTGTTTGCCTTGCATGCAGTTGATGCAGGACTGACCTGAGTTCGATCTCTGGTGTCCCATATGGTTCCCCAAGCCAGGAGACATTTCTCAGCACATAGTCAGGTGTAACACCTCATAGTCACCAGGGGAGGCCCAAAAAACAAAAACAAAACAAAACAAAAGAAGAAGAAAAGAAATTACTTTTAGCAGACTCAAGACTATATGGAATATCAGGGGTTGAACCTGGTTTGGACTTATGCAACACACACACCCTACCCACTGTACTCCAGCCCCTGAAATATTATTTTTAATACAGACACTATTGTTGAGTGTTAGATTCATTATTCAACTCATATTCAAACCTAAAGAGAGGTGGTGCTCATCTCTTTGAGTAATTATGTTTTAAATGGTTATTATAGATGTTCAAGATTTTATTAATCATAAAAAGTATATATATTTCTATTCAAAGTAATTTTATCTTCATTATAGAAAACAAATTCATAGACCAGGATTCCATTCAAGTGCATCACATGTACCAATTCAAATTATCATCATGAAGTGATAAAATATCAAAAGCAAATTATTTTAGTAATATATTAGTATTTTTATTGTGTTCATTTTGTTTTCATTATATATAATATATCTTCAAGTTTTCAGTGCTTATAAACTATCAGTTACAATATATGCTGGTAGTTTGAAAATCTCTCAGTAGATTTATTTAAACTTTTTGTCTAATTATTATTAGGGATTGAATCAGTTCCAGATACCACTGCCAATGCAGCCAGGCCTGGCATAGCAGCTGAAGGCTACCATTTATTACACACACTTCATTTGAATCTCTTATTAATGCTGACATCTGTTCAAGTCTTAATTACCACATTACCACAACTGGTCCCTTGTTACATTTCTCCTAATTCACTGTAGCATAAACACAAAAGTGAAAAATACATTTCCAGGTAATGATAAGGTTGTTTAGACATGCCATACATAGAAAGGATAATTGGCAGCATATTGAATACATGCTGATTATTTAAGAATGTGTGGTTTTTGATATTTAAAATAACAGTAAAGAAATATTTATATTTAATTATAGCACTTAAATATGCATTAATGTCCAATTATAAAAATAGATATTAATTTACCTTTAGGTAATATAGTCAGTGAAATATTTCTCAATGAATTATGTTAAAGAATACTAGTCTCTTGAATTTTTAATATCATGATAAAATAATGAAAGTAGACTTATTATTATAATAATACATAATATTTAGTATACCATGATTCTAGGAAATATAATGTTCATAATAGTGAATATTTTTTCCTTGATAACACTATAGACATTGTCTGCTCAGTATTTTATTTTATTGCAAGTTTTTTGGTATATATTTTTAGACCTTTTAGTATCATATGACTATTAATTACAGATCTTAATACTTCTGTTGTAGTCAGTTACAATTAGTGTTATCTTTCATTATTAGAATGACTTTGGTATCTTTAAAGTATTTCTTTGTTTAGTTTGTTTTCCTGCTTTAGATTAATTGTGAAAATACTGCAATACATAGTTTGGCTAAAACTCAACTCTGAAACTAAATGCTCATGAAACTTATCTCCTTCTCTTGGGTTTTTGATTGAATAACATAATGCTTGCTTCATGTTGAGATGTGACTCATTCTAGACCTTGGAATGTGATCTGAGCAGATGGGTTGAAAGCAATGCTTGAGGGAGTTGGTTCCCCCACCCCTACGCTCTTTTCTGATCACTAACTGCTTGATGATATCTGTGCTTCAAAAGTGTGGGACCTCAGACTTTCAACTAATTTTGTAGGAGGGCAGTCACAAAAACACAATACAACTGACATATCATTGCATGACTTACTAGAAAGAAAAATTTAAACCCTTAGGTATTTAAGAATTTAAGATTATTAAGTAGTAATACATTTAAGATATAGCTATTCCTTGCATCTTTTAGCAAAGGAAATGTGCATTTATTGTTCAATTTTTAACCTTAATTACCTAGTTTCTTTTTAAATGTTTTATTAATAGATTTTGATGCATGTGCTTTTGTATTAAATTTACCTATTTCCTGTAGATTTTATCATATGTGCTTTCATTATATTAAACTTTTAATATAGACAAAACACCTAACTAGGGCCTGAATGATAGAACAGTGGTATGGTGTTCAGTGTTTGCCTTGCATGTGGCAAACCCAGTACAGACCAGGGTTTGATCCCCAGGATCCATATGGTCCCTAAGCTTGCCAAAGTGATTTCTTTGTACAGAGCTAGGAAGAACTCCTAAGAGCCTCTCGATGTGGCCCAAACTCCACCCCCCAAAAAATACAAAGAAAACTCACCTAAATATAGACCAACCTGGCTGGAAATAAAAATCTTCTATGGGGAAGCTCAGGCCTAGCTAGTGATAGATTATAGATGGCAGCATGAAGATCTGAGCTGCATCCCCAGGACTACATGTTCCCTGGAATATCTCTAGATGTGGTTGTGGTGTACTCTAAGGGCCACGGTAAAAATCTGTTTCTATGGTCAAGAAAAATAAGGAGTAATCCTATAAAACTTATTTTAAAAACCTAGAGTGCCATAAGGTGTCTTGTCTGGTTTATTTCAGAAAATCAAATATAATTCTATTAAATAAAAACTAGAATAAATCAAACATACCATATGTATGGAATATAATTTATGGCAAAATTACTTTCTGTATCAAGGGTAAATATACTCACAACATTTATGCTGAGGTCCTAATTCCAGCATTTCAGAAAGTGAATATATATGTTTACATATATACATATATAAACATATTTCATATATGTATGAAATAAATTTTTATTTGAACAATATGGTTACAAAATTGTTTAAACTTAAGTTTCACTCCTAGAATATACATTAGTCTTCACCAGTGGACTTTTCCTGTCACCAGTATTCCAGGTCAACTCCATCCACCACCATTCCACAACTGTCTCTGGGGCAGGCATTTTGCCTTCGCCCCTCTCTCTCTCTCTCTCTCTCTCTCTCTATCTATCATCTATCTATCTATCTATCTATCTATCTATCTATCTATCTATCTATCTATCTATCTATCTATCTATCTATCTCTTTCCTTCTCTTCTGCCCTTGGTGAAACAGTGGTTTGCACTACTATTAATTAAAGGGTGCCATGCGTGCCACTTTATCCCTCTCAGCACCCCAGTTCTTATTCAAAGTGATCAGTTCCAACTGATATTGTCACCGTGAATCTTTCTTTACTCTACCACACTTTGTGACAAGATACCTACTATAGAATAGTCCTCCTGTCCCTAGTCACAATTGTCTTTGGATTTCTACTATACTGCCTTTTATTTTTATTATATACAACAAATGATTGAAATTATTCTATGTCTATCCCTCTCCAGATGACTCGTTTTACTCAGCCTAATAATCTAATGCCCATCCATATAAGAAAATTTCATGACTTCATTTTCCTTATGGCTACATAGTGTTACATTGTATAGATGTACAGATATTTAGTTACTCATCTGATGTTGGGTAGATGCTGGCTCTTGAAATAGTGCTACAATAAACAAAGGAGTGCAGAGGGGTATTTTATATTGTATTTGGAAGATGGTTCCTAAAGAGATAATTAAATTAGAAGCAGGCCATCGTGATAATAATCCCATATGATTGGTATTTTAAGAGGTTTGGGGATATTAGGGATATAGACAGACAGAAGACATGGTCAAGAGACAGAGACATGATGGTCATCCAAAAGCCAAAGAAAGAACATTGAAAATTCAATCCTGCAGACAAATTATTGTTGTATTGAGATCTCCAGAATTAGAGAAAATTCATTTTTGGTTTTTGTTATACAGTCTATAATACTTAAATATAGAAGTACAAGAAAGCTAAAATACCCCTTACTATATCATTTATATATCCAACATAATATTTCTATGAGAATTTGGTATATAATTAACTTTGTCTTCATTATGTACTAATAAATTACCCTAAAATCACTATAAATCACAATATATCTGGATTTAATAATAAACCGAATATATCAATTAATTTACTTTAAATGTATCTTGAAATTAAAACTTACCCCCGAAATTAAGATTCAACTTCAGAGTTGTTGTTGGTTGCTGTCTTCATTTCTGGGAGCTAATGCAACCTGTTCCTGCCAGATCTGCCTAATTTGCCCTATTTCTTAGTTTCTAGTATTAATGTGTAGGATCGATATGGGAGGAGAGGAGAGAACTGTTGTAAGGAACTAAATTACTTCTTACACAGTTGCATAGATGCCATGCTCATTGTGTCTGGAGATGTTGAAAAGTGATTCTTCCCTGATGTGTGATTTTTTTGATGTGTTCTTTAGAGGATTTTGGTGTTCCTAGGGATCTCTTACCTATAACTTTCATTTAATGGATGAGCAGTCTATTTCCTAAGGCATCACTCATATGAGGTCTGCATAATTGCTTCATAGTACACACTTTTTCCATTTAATTTTAACTGCCACATTTCCACGAGAGTGTTTCCATGATGTTTGTATAGGATTTTGTTTGGATAACAAAAATGACTACATATTTTAAATTAGGGTATTTGATGTTTGCTTTAGAAAATTACTTTAAATGGCTGTCCTTAAATATTTGTTATACTTTGAAAATATACATTAAAATTAATACTTTTGGGGGGGTTGGATGGCAATCAATGGTGGTTGTGCTCAGGAATGAATCCTGGAAATGATGTGGGAATAATTTGCAGTGCTAAGAATTCCACCAGAGTTTACTCCTGAAAGGCAACTATTTAATCCCTATAATTTCTTTTTAGTTTGAAATATATACATATAAATAATTTTAACTCACAGTATGACAAACTTTAATAATTATTTTAATGTTTTAAATATAAAATATATAAATTACTATAGACATAAAATAGAATATAAAAATATAAAGTGGGGCCCGGGAGATAGCATGGAGGTAAGGCGTTTGCCTTTCATGCAAAAGGTCATCGGTTTGATTCCCGGTGCCCCATATGGTCCCCCGTGCCTGCCAGGAGCAATTTCTGAGCATGGAGCCAGGAGTAACCCCTGAGCACTGCCAGGTGTGACCCCAAAACAAAAAATATATATATAAAGTAATATAAAAGTAATTAAACTAAAATTTTATTTATATTCAACTCCTAAAGCAGAAACATTTGTGATAATAATTGATTAAAATATTAATTTTAAATTTTTCTCAATTTTTTTAAGGTTGTTTTGGCCAGGCCTGGTGACACGCAGTGTTTACTTCTGGCTCTGTGTTCAATTGTTCCTGGTCACTCTGGGGTCCATATGAGTTGCTGGGAATTAATCCCACATACAAGGCAAACACCTGGACACTGTGCTATTTCTCTTGTCCTAAATTTTGTCAACTTTGAATAATGGGGGAGGGATTTGAATAATCATCCATATAACTTTCAGGAATTTTATTCAGTTTGAATAAAAGTGCTATCAGGAATATATAGTCCATATATATTATGGAATATATGTTGCATATATATGTAATTTTATTGTTCTTGTGGGTTTTCAGGTACTATCAGATGGTGCTGAGGGTCTACTTCTGATTCCTCACTCAAATGTCACTCTTGGCAGGGCTTGGGGACCATATAAAGTGCTGGCGTTAAATCCTGTATTGACTGTGTACAAGGAAATTGCCCTGCTTACCACACTGTTTCTCAGGAAACAGTATAGGCCTAGGACTCCATCTTAAAAACTCTGTTCTATGTATAATCTTGAAAATATTTACATCAACTTTAAGCAAAAAGAATATAATTTATAATGTGTAACAAATTTAAAATAATTATGGTATCTACTACTCAAACCATCTAATTATTATTTCAAACACAATTCTGATATTTCCGATTTCACATTAAAGATGAAAGAAAGAAAGAAATAAAGAAGAAAGGAAAGAATGAAAGAAAGAAAGAAAGAAAGAAAGAAAGAAAGAAAGAAAGAAAGAAAGAAAGAAAGAAAGAAAGAAAGAAAGAAAGAAAGAAAGAAAGAAAGAAAGAAAAAAAGAAAGAAAGAAAGAAAGGAAGGAAGAAAGAAAGGAAGAAAGAAAGGAAGGAAGGAAGGAAGGAAGGAAGGAAGGAAGGAAGGAAGGAAGAAGGAAGGGTGGAAGGAAAGAAGGGATGGAGAGATAAAGAAAGTTTTCATCCTTCATTTTATATTATATGTTTCACTTAGAAAAGTTTGCAATTATCTACTTAAAATCTTTTCTTCCAAATTTTCTTCATTAGGTACACATATCTTCATTCATATTCATTCTTTGCTCCCTTTCCTCTTAGGCATTGTGTCCTCAAGACATGTCTTTAAAAGGATATGCATGATATTTCTTTTGGCTATTTGGAAACATTGAAAAGTAATGTAAAGAAGGCATTTGAAATTCTTGATTATAAAATTACACATACCCTCTTTGTGTAAGGCAGTTTTTTTTCTTTCAAAAATATCTATCTTTGACAATTTATCTACTTTATTTAAGAAATATATACTCAGACTCCATCTCCTGCCATGTACAAAAGTCAATTCATAATGGAGAAAATACCGTGACACAGACCTGGTCTATTAATTATATTGAGAAAGATATAGGTAGA
>PVKC010020783.1:0-18462 GCA_004027635.1 Crocidura indochinensis
GTGTGTGTGTGTGGCAGTTGTTTGCATAGGCACAGCAAAATATGGGAGAAATTGGAAGGCAAAACTTTTGGCCCAAAAGCAGGGAGACCTCACCCCTGAAGTATTTTGGCATAAGACCAACTCCAGGTTCCAGGCCTACTAGATTGTCCGACCCCTTAGACATTCTGTTACTGTACCTGTAACAGTTCTTCAGCATCACAGTTGTTGCTGTCAAATTTCTGTAGTTATATAGATCCTGTTTTTGTACAGGTCCTATGCTGAAGGTCACATGGTGTATAGCGTCTTCTGGTTTCGTCTCACCATTAGGTAGCTTTGCATAGAATCCTGCCCTAAGAGCAGACTATTGCTGTTCCTAGTTCGTCATGATGTCATATGTACCATCTTTGGAGTAAGTCAGTGCCATGGCAGTAGTGGAACCTTCCTTGTTAGAGTTTTTATATGGTGATGGTTTAGGAAACCATGTTTCTTTTCTTAGATGGTGTCCCGGGTTCAGGGGTGAATGGTCAATGTCTAATCCACTGAAGTCTAAGCCAATTCAGTATGACAGGCATTCAGGGTTTAAGGTTCCTCTGCAGTTTAAAATGTGGTGTTCCTATCTGTATTAGATAAGAACTTGTTTGCATATGTAATCTTTTCCCATTTTAATGTGCTTATGCAAAAAGGAACAATCACAAGGTATTACTTGTGCATATGGGCATATGGGGGTCGAGGTATCAAGACCAACAATCCCCATAATATTTTTCTTACATGCCTCTAGACAAAGACTTGTCTACTAGAATTCCATACTAAAAGGATCCCAAGATAGGGTAAATTGCTGCTACATGAGAAGATATTCGATCATGGTTATGCTTATTAAAGAAATGTAACTAAAGAGATATTCAAAGGAGATTTATATGTCTTTTTTATGTCTTTTGAAATAGGTGGGGAAAGGGTAAGATCCGGAACCCACCAACTGTGAGTTGGTGTTTTGGAGTCTAGGGAAGATGGCTCCCAGTACTCACATATCAGGGAGCATCATCAAGCGAGGGGCTTCTCAGCCACCGAACCTGGTAGCAAGCAAAAGTCCATGGTAGAGGGAGGTAAACGAAGAGGGGCCTCTGAGAGCAAATCAATAGCAGCAGAGTGTTGATTTTTTTAATCATGTAGAGAATCTATCTTTTCACTTTGGAACCTGATTGACATCTGGCTGGGGGTGGGGAGAATGCTCTGCTTTGTAAGGAGTTTAGCACATGAAGTATTATCCAGCAGGTCTTGGGCATTTCTGTTCCTTTCCTAGGAGCAATATAACGTTATGAGCATTGTGGTATCATGGTAAACTAAGAACAGTTTTGGGAAATAAGGACTGATAAGAAAGGATCCCAGTGCAAGAAGGTCATCTGCACAGCCTAGTTTATGCTCATTGGGAGGAGCAATTCGTTCCCTTTCCCCACAGTCTCCCCCCCTCCCCAGCTTTCCCAGGCATGCTGTGAAGGCCTGGCCTGCCAGCCTCATATCTTGGCTGTAAGATTTGGTACAGGGGGCATGTAGATCAGCTCCCCTGCCCCTGCTCCCCAGAGACATCCCAGTTACCAGTTGCAAAAGGAATGGTGATATCCTGGTTGCTGTGGTCTCAAAAACATATCTTAAAGTCAAATCTGGCCACTCTTTCTATTGAATAATGCTTCTGAATCCAGGGATCATCTCCCCCAGTGTTTTCATACTAAAAAAAAAAAAAAAATAGGAGCTTCTAAAAAATGTGAATTCCAAGTGTTTACCTTGGTTGGGCCCAACTGAATAAGCCAAAAATAAAGACTAGACAGCCTAGAATATTTATCTGAAGCTCACTTAGGGTCACCTTTTAGGGCACACTGATGAAGACAGTCAATGTTAGGGTCTGGAGTTGAAGGACGAGACCACGCAATTGAAATAAAGCAAACCAAAGCTTTATTCTGATTACCAATAAGCTACAAATTGACGAGAGAAGGAAATCTCCCACAGGAGAGGCCATCCCAGCGGGTCACAAGTCAGGTTTTATAAGGCTAGAAGCAAAAAGTCTTGACCTTTAAGTTGATTGGTTGTTGTCTAGGATCTAGGGTAGTTTATCATGGTTTATAGAGCCTTTGGTCTGTGTCATTATTGTTGGGATAGAAATTTAGCTCTTAAATGGAAACTTAGCCTTGTTAGCCTTAAAAGGAAACGTAACAATGGTTCAACAAAATGGAGTTCTTTCTGCTTTAGACTTCACATTTCCTGTCTGAGGAAAGCAGCCAACTCAAAATAAGTGTCTTTCTATTTGAAACATAAATTATTTAAGAGTAAAATATTCTTCCAAACTTCCTATATTATAGGCCTAAAGTTTTCACTAGATGTTTACTGAAAGTTGTTTATTAATGATTATACTAAATCATTTTCTGTTTTTAAGTATTTAGCAGGATTCTAAGCAAATGAATATTGATCGGGAGGGAAAAGAACAAAAGACATTCTGGAACTTAGGATGCTTTATAGGGAGGGCAGGTTCCACTAAGTGTGATAGAAGGTCACCCCACCACTTGGAAAACACTTGGGAATAGTAAGAAATCACACCAAAATTAATTTTGGCTCTATTGAAAATTTGATATAGTGGAAAATAATTAGGCTCTGAAGAAGCATCAATGGTCATTTGTCTATAAGTGTTTTCATTTGTAAAATTATGGTACATGACAAAATGCAATGTGATTTATGGGCAGAAAATTTCCAGTGAAAAGATAATAAGTTGGGGCTGGAGAGGTAGCACAGAGGTAGGGCACTTGCTTTGCACGCAACTGATTCAGGATCGATGGTGGTTTGAATCCTTGCATCCCATATGCTCTCCCTCGCCTGCCAGGAGCAATTTCTGAGTACAGAGCCAGAAGCAACCTCTGAGTGCTGCCGCCGGGTGTTACCGAAAAACAAAAAACAGCAACAACAACAACAAAAAAACAAAAAAAAACCAAAACAATAAGTATTGATAGTTCTAATTCAATTCTAGATTTTCTTCTCTTAATCTTTCTTGAAAATTGATATACTTCTTAGTTTCCTCTATGTGAACCACAAATGGACATTTACTAAAAGAAGTATACAGTAATATTTTCTGTTTCTCAAGAGAGAGGTGGTTAGTTTTTGTCAAGATTTATTTGGGGAATATTGTGAAAAATAGTTAAAATAGTTTTTCAAATTAATTGTTGAAGAAATGGATATAATGAAGAACATGCAGTTACAATCAGCATCTTTAAAAACAAATTTTAATGTCCATTCTTTATCTTCCTGTTTCTGCAGAAACTGACCAGTCTCCTTGTTTCCTTTTCTGTCTCAATGATTTTGGTACTTGGTCTACTAAAGCTTTCATAGTTTATGCCTCTTATGTCCATGAGCTCTGACTGTTCTGATATCTACTTACAATTTATCTCCTTTTTACCTTATGGTATTATTTAGTTAGTTTTGGGAGCCATACCTGATATTTTACAGGACTTAGTCTTAGCTATGTGTTCTGGGATAACCCCTGATGACTTTGGGGAATCGTAGGGAGTTTTGAGGAATCAAACCTGGCTTAACTACATGCAAGGCAAGTGCTCTATCTGCTGTACTATCTCTTTGGTCCTTTATTTTAATTTTTTTTCTTTACGTAAGTATTGACAAACATTTTTGTTATTGGCCATACCCAGTTTCATTCAGGGGTTACTCCTGGTTCATCACTCTGAATTATTCCTGGCAGGTTTGGGGTCAAACCCAAGTCAGCCTTGCGTAAGCAAATGCTCTACCCATTGTGATATCACACTGGCCCCCAACTAGCATTTTCTATGCAGTGCCAGATAGTGTTTAAGACTTTAGTTTCTATAGTTTCTGTACAATGACACAAATACACACACCCATATCTTTTTTAATCTCTATGCAAATAGAAAATGATGTATTTTTTTGCATTTTTAATAATTATGTCTCTTATAAACAAACTCTTGGAAAACAGAAAATGCTAACTTCTCATTTTTGGAAGACCTATAGAGCTTCAGTACAATGTCTTAATCAAGATGACTTGATGAATGTTTGTTCCTTGACCATTGGTTAGGATTTGATTTTTTGGGGGGGGATTACTAAGAATTTATAAGCATACAACTAAGGATTCCTTTAAACAGCACCTCAGGTGCTGGTGGCCACTTCCTGTGCTACTCCTTTGTAAACTCTTCCCTCAACTTCCTGTTTCTCTAACCTCTTCTTTTGGTATGTGAAAGTCTACAAGCATTACCTAGACCTTCCCCTACCCTGGTGGGTGGGGTTCTGGATAATAAAGAAAGGAATCTGCCTGGAGTCTATAGACAAGAGCTCTAGAGGGAAAGAGAAAGTCTTGATTTGACAGCTCAGCAGAGGCTGCACATGGCCGAGAAAAGCTGTGAATCAAAAAAGCAGACTAACTCTAATGAAACTTTTACTCACTAGCTTGGTGTTTATTTCTCCCCTCTACCCTGCTTCATCTGACCCATCCACTGAGGGGTTAGGAACATATTGCTGGGGTGGCCTCACCAACTTGTGGACTTTATTATTTCTATTTTTATTTTATATCCTATCAACTGCTCAGCATAATTTGATGATAGGTTTTAGTAATGAATGCTCTAATGCAGTGTAGGGCAGTTCAGAACTATACACTTCAGGGTATGGTGGGTAGCCAGGCAGTGTCAGGGTCTTGCAACATGGAAGAAGCATGTACTCTTCTCTATAGCTGCTTCCCTGGCATTAGAACCTTCTGATGAAAGAAATTTTGACTGTCATCTAGCCTCTGATTTTATAGATGAAATGAGAGACTAGAGAAACTGGTGATTTCAGCTTTGCAGGAAGGTATATATTAACCTTTAAATATAAATACAAGTCTGGCGAACACAACTTTGTTAATCTTGTAACAGACAAACATAATAATGTGAACTCACATCCTACACAAACTGGGTATATCCTTCCTAAGAGTTCTTTATATGCCTAGTATTTCCAAGCCATAGTTTCAGTCCCCTTCTCTCATTTCTCTCTCAAAGCTCTTCTTTATTTCCTGTAGAGCAAATTGCCCAGAGATATCCAAATCACAATATGGTGGTATTCTCAGGTTTTTCCTTCGTGAAAAGCTTTCTACTTAATGTGTCTTTTAATAAACAAAATCTAATCTCCTGCTGATTCAGAAAAGCATCTTCCTAATCCTGCTGAAACTCACTAACCTTTGTGTATTTCCAACAGCTAAGATGGTTGAATTTTACTTCAAGGAGTTTAAATCACTCAAGTAATTGCATTTTCCCCCCAGAACAATAGTTTTAAAAAAAATCTAAAATTGTATTGCTAGGCTAACTACTTTTTTATTTCTACAAAACCTTTAAATATGTTGCCCATGCCTCTGATCTTCTAATTGTCACCTCAAAAAAAAAAAATAAATAAATAAAGCTCACAGATCTTCAGGCTTCCCTCATAAGAATCACTTTGTTTAAGAATTCTGAACATAGCTCCAATCCTGAATGCAAACCCAGGGTAAAGTTTTAGAGTGACAAGGCTCAGATGAGAAAAAACAGAATGTGGCAAAACTCTGCTACTTCTGGAGTCATATACAATGCAAGTAGCCAATTTTACATAATTTATTAGTAAGAGTAAATTATCCTGAGCACCCCTGCTGATCAAGGCTTGACGCCTACAATGATCTGACACAAAGCAGAGTTAGGTATCCATCAAAGAGCCCTAATGGCTCATCTAAAGAAACAGGATCACAATGCAAATCAGTAAAATGGTGTGATACTCCCAACTAGATTAATGACATTCAGGGTTAAAACAAAACAAAATAAACATTAATCTGAATGAGAGAGAGAGGGAGGGAGGGAGGGAGAGAGAGAGAGAGAGGGAGGGAGAGAGAGAGAGAGAGAGAGAGAGAGAGAGAGAGAGAGAATAAAATGTTTAAATGTTTGCCATTGAGGCATTGGGGGGTGGAGGTAGTCGGGAAACTGGAGACATTGTTGGCAGGAATTGTGCACTGGTGAAGGAAAGGGTGTTGGAACACTATCTGACTGAGTCTCAGTCATGAACAACTTTGCAACTGTGTATAGATTTTTAATTTGGTGATTTGGTTCAAAATTTATCAGGAGCCAGGTGATTATACATCAGAAGGGAACTTTTTCTTAAGAGGAAATACAAAAATGTGACCAACCCCGTTTGATTCCTGGTCGCCCATATGGTGCCGTGAGTACAGCCAGGAGTGATTTTTTTTTTTTTTTGAGGGGGGCACACTTGGTGACACTCAGGGGTTACTCCTGGCTATGTGCTCAGAAATCACCCCTGGCTTGGGGGACCATATGAAACAATGGGGAATTGAACTGCAGTTCATCCTAGGTTAGCATGCACAAGGCAAATGCCTTACTACTTGCGCCATTTCTCCAGCCCACAGGAATGATTCTTGAACACAGAGCCAGATGTGAACTCTGAGTATCGTTGAATGTGGCCCAACCACTCCAAAAAAACCTTTTTTTTTTTTTTTGCAAAATATCTAAGAACAAAGGATATTCTCTTATCCACGTTAGGTAAAATTCTTATAAGGAACGAACTGGTTAAACATCACTACCATATTTATAGTTGACAAGTAACATGATATCTAAATCTGAATCATGATATCTGAATAGAACTTTCATTCTAGAGTGTATGTTTCCTAATTATTAACTATTTCTTCTTGTGGTAAGAGTTAAGCCACACAGAGTAGTACTCAGGGGTTACTCCTAGTTTTGTACTGAGGAATTACTCCTTACAGTGCTAAGGATTATGGAATACTGGGCTGGATTCCAGGATAGTCACATGCAAGCAAATATCCTAACCAGTGTACAATCATTCTGATTTCCTCAACTATTCCTTCCAATGATTTATTACAGCACAATCACTTCAGCTAGGAAACAAAATTCAGAAATAGCCTTCACCCGTTAATGGGATAGGGTTTGTATTAGATCTCTCTGTGCTGTCATAGGTTAAGCTAGGCAAACAACCTTTATAATCTTGAGCCTCAACTAGATGACTATAAATGAACTCTTCTAAAACACAATGAAAGTTTGGTGGAATTAATGCTATGGTTTCCAATATTCCCATTTTATGTTTAAAGAAGATGGCATTTTCCAAATATCTTCCAGGGAGTTAGAATGGGCTCATGACAAGTTCTGGTTACTTGGCTAAGAATAGAAGACACAAATAACTTTCAGGTCAAAAAGTAAAGAATGAATATGACCTCTCTAAACTTGCTTGGGGACATAGAATTCAACAATTCTACATAGCAACCCTACAAGATTGAGGCTTAAGTCATTGCCTGATGAGAGAAGCCTTCAAGGGTTGTCAAGAGTGAGAAGCAATGTTCCATTGTATGGTGCCAGAAAGATGTGGGCTGTGACTCATTATAACAGCATCACTCACCATGCTGTGAGTAACATGAAAATCAATGCTAAAAGCAAATAATTACTTTGATATTTAACTTACTGTATTAGGGCCAGAGTGACAGTAAGCAGGTAGGCCATTTGCCATGTAGGCAATTGACCTGGGTTGACTCCATGACATCATATATGGAACCTCAAATTCTGCCAGGAGTAATCTCTGAGCTCTGACCCAAGTGTAAGCCCTGAGCACAGCTGGGTATGACAACTAAACCAAAACAAATTCAGTAAGTTATGAATATTAATATTATAAAGTAAAATACAAATAAAAGTTTGAATTTAAGTTTAGTTTAAAAGTTTATGCCATTTTGTGATATTAATTACCTTGGCATAATTAACAATGTAATAGTAAAATCACAATCTGACATTGCAATAAAAGTTACACAAAAATTGTTTAGAAGTTGAAAGTAAACTGAACAAATCTTAGATGTAAGATTTTTTTCATTAGAGAGTTACTAGATAAATTTAATCTTATTGATAAATTTAATCTTATTGATTGGTTATAAAATACAGAAACTAATTTTAATCTTATTAATAAATTTAACCTTATTGATTGGTTATAAAATACAGAAACTAATTTTAGAGTTGATTTGATGTATTTTTTGCTTTTGTGCTTTGGGGCCACATCTGGTGATACTCATGGGTTACTGGATCTATACTCAGGAATTCCTGGCAGAGCTTGGGGCATCAGATAGGATGCCAGAGCTCACACTTGGGTTAGTGGCATGCAAGGTGAGCGCTCTTACTCTCTCTGTACTATCACTCTGACTCCACTTGTACTTTCATATTATAGAAGTAGACTAATTTAATTTACTTCAAAGACAATTTAAAGACCAATTTCCAGTGTTTGTAAGTCAAGGATTAGCAAACCATGGTTTGCAGCTCAGACCAGACTGCCATCTGCTTTTTACAATCTGTGTTTAGAGGAACACAGCTACATTGCAACATTAACTAATGTACTGTCTCTGGCTGTTTTTGCTTTCCTAATATCTGAGAGGTTGAAATAGAAACTGTAGGATCCAAGAGCCTAAAATGTTTACTCTGTGGACCATTGTAAAAATGTTTGCTAACTACCACAGAAAAGAGAGAGAGAGACCACAGAAAAAAATACAAAGCAAATGTAAGAAGTTCTGTCCATTGAATCATAAGAGATTCTCAATGATACTTTAAATTAACTACATGCACTTTTAAAAATTTTATACTGCCTTTAGAACTTATATTGGGTTGATGGGGCCCGGGAGATAGCATGGAGGTAAGGCGTTTGCCTTTCATGCAAAAGGTCATCGGTTCGAATCCCGGTGCCCCATATGGTCCCCCGTGCCTGCCAGGAGCAATTTCTGAGCATGAAGCCAGGAGTAACCCCTGAGCGCTGCCGGGTGTGACCCAAAAACCAAAAAAAAAAAAAAAAAGAACTTATATTGGGTTGAAATGGCCTGGTTATGTCTCCAAAATCCATGTGTTGAAGTCCTAAAATCAATAGGATAATATTTGGAAGTGAGGTCTTTGAGTTTAAATTAGATCCTAATAAAAGATATTATATTTGTATAGGAAGAGATTATTGGGACCGAGTGAACAATCTTTTACCATATGGAGATATAAGACCCATCTGTATAAGCAGGAAGGCTTCCCACTGTGCTAGCTCCCCACCCCCATCTCAGACTTCCACTCCCAGAAGTTTAGAAAGCAATTTCCTTTGTATACAAATCAAATAATTTATGGTAGTTTTCTATAATAACCCAAGCTAAGACGCATGCATAAAAGTAAAATCATCACATCCATATGAGTAAGAAGTAATTTTATTTTTATAAAAAATGTGATTCGTTTTAAATATATGATATACCACTTTTTTCCATCTATTTATATTGTATAATATTGTCAAAATAATATCTTTGGTATTATTTTCAATTTTAAAAATCTCAAGTCAATTGTCAGAAGGAAATCTTATTTATTTGTCTCTTCTTTAGGGATTTGCACTTTTCTTTCTGAATGAAGAATTAAGATTTGCTTCTCAAGGTAAGATATTGGCCTATCCCTCATTTTGAAGTATTTCTCAAAGCAAGCTACTAAACAATATGGGAATGGTTTCAATTCCTGAGAATTTGAATTAAAGTAGATAACAGTATCACAAATAACTGCAAATGTAGATACAGTGCTAAACAAATAGAAATAAATAAATCTACTGAATCATAAATTAAAGTGAATCTAAATATTGGGTACCAATCTTAGAACAAGTTGCCTCACCAAAACAAACAGCTCTTAAGAGGATACTGATATACTTAAGTGGGAAATTATGTAAGAATGAAATACCAATGGTTTGTCATTAAAAGAACCAGACAGACCATAGGAAGAGATGTACGGATGTGACTTTCATACAGCACCATCTTTCCTTGCCTGATTCTCAGGGAGTAAGCTCTCAAATTGAGAAATAAACTATGTATCTTTTGATGTTTTGCCACATCAATCACAGGTCTTTATATACTGATTAACTGCCTCTCTCAGCAAGAAGAACCAGCCAGCTAAGCTAGCTCTCTCAACACAAAAGAAACCAGTTTTTCAACTCACAAATTAACCCTTCTATTGCAGGGTAAACAATTTTTTCAGAATAATAAAAACAAAGAACATGATTCAAATGATAGGGTGGCAAAAATAAATAGTGATTATCTCTGGGCTAACCTTATACTGGAATATCTAAATCATTCCCTCATAAGGTCTGTTAAAAAAAAATCCAGAGATGAAAAAAAAAAAATCTAGAGATGGCAGAGGGTATGAGAATGAACAAATTGAGAGTATTCCTGTATATGTCAGTCCTCCCTGACACCACTGGAGAAATTCAAAGGAAAAAGAAAAAGGAAAATGGATTCACAGAGTATTATCTCATGCTGGTTGTTTGAGAGAACAGAGTTACCTAATTTTCCATGGAGGATCTTATTATTTGGTTGTGTTTTGGGTATGGAGGTGGAGGGAGAACAACTTGGTGATGGGAATTCCCCTGATTCAATGTTTATTTGTAAATGGAATATTACTGTGAATATCATGTAAACCACTATGATTAAAAAATAAAAAATAATTAAAAAAAAAAAGATAGCAAACCAGTACTACTTCTGTACTACTTTTAGTACTTTAGCACTACATCTATAATCACAATGTTTCTACAAATTCCTACCTGGGAATTTATGTTAAAAGTACTAATGTGGATTTAGTACATCTGGATGGGTCCTAAAACTCTTATATTTCTCATAAACACCTAATGTGACTGCAGCCTATGAAGTAACTGGTGTTTTATAGACTACATTCCAAAGTAACATGGAAGACAGAATGATAATACAGGTTTGAGGTACTTGCTTTACCATTCAGCCAACTCTAGTTCAATCTGCAGCCTGACATATGGTTGCCTCAGCTCTGACATAAATGCTTCATGAACACAAAGTAACATTGTTATAGAATAGTATTTCTCAACTTCTTTCTGATAGTGGCTCCCTTCCAACCTTATTTCCTTGCTCTTCCACTACTCCATTTAAGGAATTTTTACCGAGTTAAGAAACACTGTTCTTAAAAACTCAGTATTAATTCATCATTCTTAACTCCTGCTTTAAAATATTGTTGCAACCTAGTTTCCCTTAAAGACAGGGTCTAAAATGTGAGGTCTCTGCACTCCTGTATTCTGCTCTTAATTCCAATCTCTGCTATGTGAGTTTGATGGTGACCTTCCATTAAAGTTATGATTTGTAACTGGACATTGATTGCTAACCTTTTGGACTGCAGAGCCAACCATATTATTTTCAAACAACAAACACTGCTTTACTGAAATTGTATGTGTATTCACGTGTATCAACTAGAACAATTAGAGGGAACTTAGAAGACTGTTCATTAAATTAAAAAAAAATTCCTAAGTATTGAAGTCTTTAATTTCTTTGGCATATGTAGAACATTTTTAGGCATCAGTACAAGGATACATTTACATACAGGATTGTATTTGTGTTGTTAAGCGAGTAATTTAGCCAACCCTACCACTTGGATTGATGCCCAAGTAAAGAGTAGTAATGATACCTTTCTTTTGTATATTTAGTTATAGGGCACTGCTGCCTGTATTATCTCTTTAATTCCCATAATAACCTTCTGATGTAGGTGTTATGCTTATTTTACAGATGAAGAAACAGAAACTGGGAGGTTGTCTGTTTAATTTCTTAGCTAATGGGTGATAAATTTTGGACATAAAACCTCATGTATAAACCCATTTCTCTTTCTAATACTGAACTCTGCTGTGTGGTTCTTTACTTTGGTTGCATATTGAGATCATAGGGAGTTTTAAGCAATGTTGATGCCTGGTTCCCACAACTCTGACATTGAGAACTGACTTGTCTAAAAAGAAATCTGGTGAGCTGGGAACATGGCTAAGTGGTTGACAAATTGCCCTGCCTGGCAACTTTAAGCAAATCCTAAGGTCTTGAATTCTATTCTCAGCATCACAAACAGTAACAACAAACCCCTAAAGTATAAAGAGTTTTATATTTTAAAACTTATTTTATAGTTAAAACTTGTTTTAAATATATAATGTATTTTAATTTTCTTTCTGCTTTATTTCTAGTAGTATTAGCATTATTTAAATTCAATAATTCAACAAGTAACAATTTAACAATTAATTAGTAAATTAACAATTATTAATCAATCAGATTCAATACATGAGGCTGAGAATGTGGTGCTACTTGGCCCTGCAGTAGCTTACATATAGAACCTGCCCTTTAAGTTCGATTTTATCTATGTGTTTCCCTATGTGTTTTTTCCTTGGGAACTGCATGCAAAGCATGCCCTTTAAGTTCTATTGGCTGCATACAGAGCATGCCCTTTAAGTTCTATTTATCTCTATTTTTCCCTATGTATTTTCCCCTTGGGAAGCTCCTCAGCTATGCTAGAGGACCCCAGGGGTCATACCAAGTTATATATGGGGCCTAATGTTTTGATATCAGGTTGGATATTTAGTGCTCTGAGATCCTGCTGGAGGCCAACAGGGTCTTAATTGGTATTGTTCAGGAGATGAAAAACTCTTCTTTTGTACTGGGGATTGAAGTTAGGGCTTCCAGGTATAAAGCATGTGCTCTAATCCTTTGAGTCATCTATCAGCTCCCCTAATTTCTTTTAAAGCTTCAAGGGGAGTGTAAGACAGGGATTCTGAGTCACAACATTTTATATTCTGGGACAGATATGTTCTTGTGGAGATCTTCCCTTTCCTGTTCGATGCATAGTAAATCCCTGACCTTTGTTGTCTAGATACACTAGCATTCTTTCAATTATCACAGCCAACTGTCCAGAGATAGCTAGATATTCTTTGGGGACTGAAACACCATTTTAAAACCACTGCTTAAAAGTACATGGCTATAAATAATCAATAGTTATATTGACAGCAGTAACTATCAGTCCATATATTCTTTTCTTAATTTACTCCCAAAGGTGATTGGGGAAGTAGAGCGATTAATCATATTTGCCTTTTCCCAACTTCATTAGACTTAGGAGACAAACTCAAAAAATATTTTTGGAAGAAGGTTACTTAGTTTAATTGATGACAGTTTTGTCTAAATGAGGAGAGGTAGTTCTCTACTCATCTGTAGTTATTTTTTTTCCAATTTACTCAATTATATTATCCTAATGTTACTATTGGCTGGGTGAGAATTTATTTCCATTATTTACTGATGAAAAGACTTACCAGGAAAGCTTGTAAGAGCACCAGAATTTCTAGGCCCTAACTGAGAAGTATTGAAAGCAGGGAGAAGCCTGGAGAAGCTTCCAGGGAAAAGCCCTATACTTTGGATAGATTAGTGTCTATTATTGTTATTACTACTACTACTATCAGGAGACTTTGGGAGAAATGGAGTAGGACAGAGTATTACAGAAATGAGTAAGATACATTTCCCCTGAAGTAACATATATTTGAATAGTTATGTTCTAGATGATAACCAGAAAAATACAAGTGCACAAAAGTCTAGAATTTTGTATATACAAGGAATTAATTTCTTATTTTTGTTGAAGTGGCATGGTCAGAGGTTGTAGATATAAGAGGTATTATCTGTTTTGAAATTTTTAGAAAAATTGAATCAGAAAAATCAATTAAACTATTATAATTGGTGAAAACCATCTGTGATGGCTATTAAGGGAAAAGAGTACCTGTGGGAAGAAAGTGTAGAGGGTATTTTAGCAGTGGTTATCGTATATTCAATAGCATTATTGATTATTAATTATAATAATATATAGTATATATAATATTATATATTTTATATATTATATTTAATACTATATAATATTAATGCTTAATTATTAATTAATTAATAGCAGTAGTAAAAGTAAATAATTGATATTATTTTAAATGCTATACTTTAAATATTATATTCTATAATATTATAAATAATAATAAATAATGTAAAAAGGAAATATGTTAACCAGGATGGGCACCTGTACAAAACTACAGTCTAAGTAGGGGTCTCAAACTTGTGGCCCACGGGACGCAAATGGCTCTCCATACAACATTTTGTGGCCCTGCCCTAGAGGAATCTTTTTTTGTTTTGTTTTATTTTAGTTGTTTGGGTCACATTCCCCCAATGTTCAAGGCTTACTACTGACTTTGCACTCAAGGATCATTTCGATTTTGCCTCCTGTGGCCCGAAGGTAAATTGAATTTGAGACCCCCTGGAAGGTGATAAAAGCAAAAGAGAAAGAAATTTTGGTTCTTATTTCTAATTCTCTACTAGCTTTGCACGTAGTAGATGTTCAATAAATATGAATTCTTTGGTCAAGCTACTCTTGGTTTGTTTTGGGTAGTCACACCCAGCAGCACCTGGGAGCTATATCTAGTAGTGATTGAGAAATTATTTGATGCTGGGAATGAACATTTGGCTCCTGCATACAATGCATACACTCCAGTGCTCTGAGTCATCTACTTGGCCTCTCTTTGGTCTACCTTAAAAGCAATGTCCACAGGGCTGGAGTGGTGGTACAAGCGATAAAGGAGTCTGCCTTGCATGCTCTAGCCTAGGACAGGCAGTGGTTCAATCCCCTAGTGTTCCTTAGAGTCCCCCAAGCCAGGGCGATTTCTGAGTGCATAGTTAGGAGTAACCCCTGAGCTTCACAGGGTGTGTCCCCAAACAAACAAACAGACAAACAAAAAAAACACTTCACTCAGAAAAGTAGTTCCTTTACAATTGTTCAACATACTCAATATTTTACACAAATAGACATGAGAAAAATTTTCTAGGCTAAAAAATGTCAGTAGATTAGATATTTCGAAACCATTTAATTTTCTCATCCCATAGTCAAAATCAATTCTTATTTTTTCCTTATAATTCACCTGAAATTAACTTGTCTGATATGTTGATTTTTAAACGATCCTTTATTGTTCTTTGTAGAAATGGTGTTTATTATATACTATGTGGTTTTTATACAGGTGTAAAAGAATTCACCAAAACTATATAGAGAATTAATGGGCATATGAACAACACTTATTGTTGTGCAGAAGACCTATCACAAACTGAAGATGGTGTTAAATTGCAAGTCTTCCTGAAGATATAAGAAAATCTCTATATTCATTGCAGCACTATTTACAATAGTCAGAATCTGGAAACAAGCCATATGCCATTCAACGATGAATAGCTAAAGAAACTGTGGTATATATACACAATGGAATACTATGCAGCCATTAGGAAAAATGAAGTCATGAACTTTTCCTATACATGGATGGACATGGAAACTATGATGCTAAGTAAAATAAGTCAGAGGGAGAGAAATAGACACAGAATAGTCTCACTAATCTGTGAGATTTAAGAACAATATTTAATTTTTTTTAAATATTTAAAAATATTAAAAAAAACATTGTTGTAATAATACCCAGAGACAATAGAGATGAAGGCTGGAAGGACCAAGCCACAAAGAGTGGTAAATGCAGTTAGAGAAATAACTACACTGACAACTATCATGACAATGGTAATGAGTGAGAGAAGTAGAATGCCTGTCTTGAATACAGGCAGAGGTTGGGGGAGGCTGGCGATGGGGGCATAGGTGGTGGGAACATTGCATTGGTGAAGGGTGGTGTTCTTTTAATGACTGAAACCCAATTACAAAAAATATAATTATGACGCTTAAATAAATATATTATTTATTTTTTAAAAGAACATCTCTTAGTGTCCCACCTGCTCCTAATAGTCAACAATTAACTGTCTTCTTAATTTTTCTCTTCTATTTTTTGTGGAGGTGCCACACTTTGCAGTGCTCAATGCTGACTTCTGGCTCTGTGCTCAGGGATTACTCCAGGCAGAGTTTGTAGGACCACCTGGGATGCTTGGGTCTGTTGCATGCAGAACAAAATTCTATCTGTTGTATCCTTTTCATCTTTTTTTGTTTTGTTTTGTTTTGTTTTTGGGCCACACCCAGTGACGCTCAGGGGTTACTCCTGGCTCTTCGCTCAGAAGTCGCTCCTGGCAGGCACAGGGGACCATATGGGGAACTGGGGGATCAAACCGCGGTCTGTCCTAGGTTAGCACAGGCAAGGCAGGCACCTTACCTCCAGCGCCACCGCCCGCCCCCCCTTTTCATATTTCTTATATTTCCCCCTTTGTATTTATCATCTTTCCCCCTACTATTTATCATTGTCTTACATTTTATTATTTATACCCTGTTGTTTTTTTCCTGTTTAACTCAAGGATTTTGCTAGTTTTATTTACTATTGAAACCCCAACATCTAAAAGTCCTTTATATATAACTATAGTTCATCAAACACTTATTAAATTTTAAGTAATCTAAAAGATATCACAAATCTTAGTTTTCTTCTTTGTAGAGTCAACATGTTATTTGTTGTTAGTAGTTGCCATATCTAATCTTATTTTCTGGTCAGTTAAGGCAAAGAATGTTTTCTATCATGATCTTCTAGACCCTGCAAGTGGTATGTACTTTATAACTATCTATTGAATTATTAGACTACTGGACAAATAAATCAAAACAGGAAGCTGGTGCTAAGTGGCTTTAATATCATGAGCCCCATTTCTAGAATAGAACATTTACCACCAACATAGATGACTGATTCAGTAAAATCCACAGATGAACAGTCCTGATTTTGAGAACAATTAGTTCTTTTTATGTTAACAAGACTAGAGCAAATTAAATGATTAATGAGCAGTAATTCATCAGCATTTGATGTTATGAAAAAAATCAAAGAAGAAAAATTTATGACAATAACAGGGAAACCTGTTTGAAATAGTTAGTCAATATAGCTATTGATACAAGGCTTTGTAGGCAGAGATATATAGAATAATTGTGGGGAGAGGGCACAGGCCTGTGAGCCTCATCTAAAAAAATATAAAGTCCCAAGAGTTCACTGGAAGCTATAGATGGAGCCCTATCCTGTAGTTCATGTTCATTCAATCAGCAGGCGTTCTGCTCTAGGAAGCCGGCCCTAAAAATGGATTCTCTTTTTCAAGTAATATATATTTTTAAGTTAAATCACCATAAGATATGCAGTTACACAGTTGTTCGTAATTGAGTCACACAATGCTCCAACACTCATCCCTTCACCAATGCATATCTCCTGCCTCCAATGTTCCCAGATTCCCTCGCACCCTTCCTTCTGCCTGCCTCTATGGCAGACATTTTTCTTTTCTCCCTTCCCTTTTTATTTTTAGGTATTCTCATTTACAATATTGTTATCAAACATATCTTATGTCTATAATTTTATATTCCTTCAATACCCAGTTTTTGTTCAGAATGATCATGACCAACTATCATTGGTATAGTGGTTTCTTCATTGCTCTAACTACACTCCCTAACTCTTATGTCTATTGTCTTTGGGTATTATTACCACACTATATCACTATATTATTTTTCAGTATTCCACAAATGAGTGAAATAATTCTATGTCTATTTTACTAGCTATTTAACTCAGCATAATACTCTCAATATTTATTCAAGAAGATGCTCATCCATGTATAGGAAAATTTCATACTTCTCAAACCAAATAAAATCTACTTTGTTCTCAGAATATAACTGTTGTCTAAAATACTTGGATCTTAGAGGAAGAGTCATATCTTATAAAGTTTAACCATTACTGATGTCCTCAAATATGCATTATAATACTTTCTTTTTTTTTCTTTCTTTCTTTTTTTTTTTTTTTTTTTTTTTTTTTTTTTTTTTTTTTTTTTTTTTTTTTTTTTTTTTTTTTTTTGGTTTTTGGGTCACACCAGGCAGTGCTCAAGGGTTACTCCTGGCTCCATGCTCAGAAATTGCTCCTGGCAGGCACGGGGGACCATATGGGGCACCCGGGATTCGAACCGATGACCTTTGGCATGAAAGGCAAATGCCTTACCTCCATGTTATCCCTAGCATTTTTTTTTATAATACTTTCTTTTTACATTATGACATAGAGATACTTTTATAGAAGTAACTGCTTTATTAATCAACTAAAAGACACAGGAAATTAAGTACATTAGGCATATCAGGTATACTTGTGTGAGGTAACAATTATTTTGTACATCATTTGTTTAAAAAAAGATCTGCATTGGGGCCGGAAAGAGAGCACAGTGGTAGGGCTTTTGCCTTGCATGCAGGCTATCTGAAAAAGATGGTGTTTCGAATTTGGCATCCCAATGGTCCTCTGAGCCTGCCAGGAGTGATTTCTGAGCTCAGAGCCAGGAATAATCCCTGAGGGCTGCTGGGTGTGACCCACAAACCCCAAAAAAGAAATCTGCATTGACAAAATCTGCATTGACAATTTATAAATTTCTAACAATAGTGGAGGAATTGCATCATGCTATCATATTTTTTTTACTCATACAATTAAATGGTATTGAACACCTATAATGTACCAAATCAAGGGACAAAAGATTGAATTAAACAAAACCACTCTCTAAAGGGGCCAGGCGGTGGCGCTGGAGATAAGGTGCCTGCGCTAACCTAGGACGGACTCCGGTTCCCCATGTGGTCCCCCGTGCTTGCCAGGAGTGACTTCTGAGCGAATAGCCAGGAATAACCCCTGAGCGTCACCGGGTGTGGCCCAAAAACCAAAAAAAAAAAAAAA
>PVKC010020784.1:0-18463 GCA_004027635.1 Crocidura indochinensis
AAGCCATACAGAAAGGCCAAAAATTATTGGCATTGCTTTTGTAGAAAAACTTCACATGACCGCCACTTGTAGTTGTGCCAAATATTTAACTCAGGTCATCAGTGACACACAATTCCATGAATTGGAGTTGGTCAATGAACAAAAAACTGTCATGAACAATGGAGATAATATTACATTATAGATAGACCAAACCAGACAGATTACAGTGAAGAAAACCTTGCATCAATTGACATGCTTGGGAGCAAGGTCTCCTAAACTGAACCCTGCTCAGCCTTCTGCAACAAAAAGCCACTTGTTAATGATTATGATAACAACATCACTTGGATAACATTTTGGCCCAAATTCAGCATGTGACATCAGTCTCCTTTAGGGTTTTCCACACTAAGTGAATTCTCTGAAGAAAACACAGAAATTGAATCTTAATTCAAAATCCATTATTCTATCCTCTGAGGGTCCATTAACTACCTCATTCACATATTTGCTAATTTTTATTTTATAATTATTAAGTACACATATTCCAACATTTGTAAGCCCAGTGCTAAACATACAGTGATTTTCAGAACACCAGTCCAATAATGTTTCATAGTTATCCTGACCTAACCCCCTTTCATGGAGGTTGTGCTATCTTTATTTCTCTGTATTTTCAGATCACTGATTGGGGAGGGGTTTACATAACTTTGAGAAAGGAAGTAAGTTTCTTTGAACAATCTTTTTGTGAGGGTTAAGTAGTTGAATGCTTGAGAAGAGGCACTCAATAAAGTTGGAAGGACTTAGTGATGCTGTGTGTTGTCTGAGAATAAAACAGAAATAGTATTTCCCCCTGTTTAAGCCTTTCTTCAATGTCTCATTTGTTTTCACCACTTTTTATTTTGGTAAGTGGTATTTACTTAATCCTTTAGTGTACGATTAAACAGATAGAAGTCATTTATGCCTCATATTGCCTACAAGTCTTTTACCTAATAGAGGGGACTAAAGATTCAACAATGCTGAGATACAGAATCATGATGTTATACAAGCAAGGCAGAAGAATGATCTGTACCAGGTTGAGAAAAAAATAGGATTAACATTCTCACAGTCAAAGAACTCCATCTGTAAGTTGTTCTTTGGCAAACAGGAAAGGGTGACTATTCTGTCTCCTAGAAGGCTGAACGCATTTTTTTTTTTTTTGGTAAGAAGTTGTTCTCTTTCCATATTGTACAATTTACATTCGTTCCACAGTTTTACTCTCCTCAAATCTATGCTCTTATTTCCATTGATTTGTTGTTCCTATCTCAGCAGCATTGTAGATCACTCTTTCTTGTTTAAATAATCCTCACCATAGGCCACTTAATATTTATTGCTTTACTTCTGGATAAGCCTCAATCTTTCTTCAGAAGAAGTAGAGATACAGTAGTGATTATGCCACCATCACTCCTCGGCATTAGCACCTTAAATCTGTGTCATCTTGCATCATTGTCTATATGGGACAGCTTTTGATTCAGGTTAGTGTAGCCTCTGTTCTGTGGTAGGGAGCACTCACCATGGTCAGTGTGTCTTGGTTCCCTAAAAGAGTGCCAAGTAAAGGTGAGGGCCAAAATGTGCCCATTGAGTGCCAAACCATCAGTCTTCAAAACAGTATTTTACATTGACTCATTGAGTAATAAATCTTATATTGCAGTTAGCTGATTCAAATTTTCCTTGGGTGCCAGACTTCTTGTGTCCCTTTAATATGCCCTGGAAGATATTTTAAGTCCATGAGTGGCAGAGTAAGCAGATTCTCTTCTCTGTAGTGAGGAGAAAAACCTCCTGATGAGTGGAGCAAGAAATGGATGGAGGGAATATGGATTCTCCGATCCCCTAACTGAGAATATAGTAGAAAGCACACTGAAAAGATCTAGAAGTTTGCCATTATCTGCACTGTAAAATCATATTGATTTTCTAGGTAAATATAAATTGTAAACAGTTAAAATAAAGTAGTTGAAATCCTAATATTTTAGAGAAGAAAAGTCACAAGTAATTTTTTTCTCTGTAGCAAAATGGGCATAAAGATACAACAATAGTTGGGCATTGCATGATTATTTTTATTTTAATAGTACCTATATAGAAGACTCAATGTTCTTTCATTTATTATGGATGTACATACTTTGGTTCAGAATAGAGGATTAAAGTAGAACAGAATAAGTTACCATGTAGATAGTTATAAAATCTCTCCTTTTCTATGGCCAAATTTCTCATACTGTGGGTTTATATTTTAAGCTTCTGTGTTTTTATTTCTTATTTAATCTTCTAAGCATTATGATTTGGCTTGTAGCCTCACTGTTATTTTTTTTCTCTCCAAAGGATTCATTACTTTCCCCACTGTCTTTCTTGCTGCCAAATCCATTTTCTCATCCTTTTCTAAATTACTTGGTGCTGTTCGACTTTCCTGAAGACTTTTTATTGCTTGATTTCTTTTCCTTCTTACTCTACCATTCTTTCTCAGCTTTCTTTTCCTCTAGAAATTATAAGGCATTAATTATTTTAGAGTTGCTATTCAGAATTCTCTCTTCTCACCACACCAACACCCCAGGCTTCAGTTATCACTGATTGCAAATCCACATCCCCTAGCCCATTCTTTTACAAACCCATTTTTCCAACTGTGAGATGTCTTCAGATATCGCCTCTTTCCACTGGACTTTGGAAAATACCAGGAAATATATTATACTCAAAATCACTTCGTCCTACTACCACCATCTTTTGAGCTGTACTTCCCTACCCAAATATTGCAACAACATAAGGCTTTTCTATTTTTAAACTTTGTTTCTTGATAATGAGGCCTTATCAAGAGCTCCTTGTTTTCCTACTCCCACCTTATAGAGAGCCCAGCTGTCCCATATCAACTGATAAATATTGACCATACATTAAAAATATTTATATTCTAAAGATTCTGATCCCATAGTCATTGGAAAACCTTGACTTTAACATACCTGATGTCTTCCCTCTATGTTGTCTTGTTGATAATTTTTTTAATTTTTAATTTTTTTGCTGAAGTCTTGAAAACAGTCTCAGGGTTCAGGAGGCCACTTCCCAGAGATTATCTGTGGCTCAATGTCACAGAGCAAGGGATGTGGTAGTGCTTGCAAGCTTTGTGGTACTCATAGTCTTCCAGAGCTACACCAGCAATGATTGGAGGGTCTTAGGGTACTGGAGATCAAACTTGGTTTGACTTCATCTAAGATATGCATCCTGTTCCTTGTACTATCTGAGCTGCCTTATCGACTTTTTAAGGAAGTATACCTAGGAGCTGGTGAGATAGTACAGTGGGTAGGGTGCTTGCCTAGAAAGCAGCTGACCAGGTTCAATTCTCAGTACCCCATATAGTCCATGATCCCTGTCAGGAATGATCCCTGAGTGTAGAGCCAGGAGTAAGCCCTGAGCACCACCACGGAGTATGGCCCATATAGCAAAAGTAAAGCAAACCAAGAGAAAAAAAAAAAGATAGCATTCTTAATGAACTTATTGCCCTTCTTAGCATTTTGTCATTTGTTCCTTCTTGCCAAGGGTGAAAAGTTCAATTACTCTAGATTTTTCTTTCTTCAATATGTAATCACATCTAGTGTTGGAACCCTCAGAAAAAGTTTATTTCTTTAGTATCCATCCAGATTTCTTACTTCCATCCTGTGAAACTTGTTTCTGTCCCCGACTTAGTATAATTTCCTTGCCTTTTTGCATAGGGTTTAGAACTCCATTTATCACTGCCTTCAACAGAGCATTCCCATACAATTAGGTGCCCAGGAGATGGTTTCATGATCCCTATCACACTTTGTTATTGCTTTGTGCATTGTGCTGATTATCTTTAAATGCCCCATTTTTTGTGTACAGAGATGATAGGATTTATTTTTTATACAGAGGCTGTCATATTTATTCTTGTCTCACTGTTCCGGCTATCCCATAGTGAGAAAATAGGAATAATGTGCAGAAAAAGTCATTGTTTTATCTGAAGTAGACTTACCTTTCATATTCCTGTTCTAATAAACTTATGAATGCATCATTCTTCTCCACAAATTCTTTGTGTCTTCTTCTTTCTTCCTCCAACTCCAGTATAGTTTGTCTGTGAGCATTTTCTGCCATTAAAAGCTGGTTCAGGATTCGTTTATGAGATTCCTTGCATCTTCCCATAACTTTGTCCAACTACAAAAGAACAGGCATATTAAAGTTCTGTTGGCTAAACATTACATAACAAAAATTATTCATAGTCTGTCGTCCTTTACTCTTTTAGAAATGTACAAGTTTTGACTAAGTCAGTCGAAGGTTTTAGAGCTTATTTAGTCTTTAAATATTGTTTTTTGGTTTTTGGGTCACACCCGGCAGTGCTCAGGGGTTACTCCTGGCTCCATGCTCAGAAATTGCTCCTGGCAGGCACGGGGGACCATATGGGGCACTGGGATTCGAACCGATGACCTTTTGCATGAAAGGCAAATGCTTTACCTCCATGCTATCTCCCAGACCCCTTATTTAGTCTTTATCAGTTCTTTTTCTAATTAATAACTTTTGGGTGCGTTTTCAGCACAAACAATATTTTTTGGTCATAATACATAATTTGTGTCTAGATAAGCAGGAGCAAAAATATTAAAAAAAGAAAGAAAAAAGAAGAAAGGAAAAAAAGTACAGTGACAAGCAAATTTGTAAAGCATTATTATATCTCCAATGAAGTCATTATCAGAAAGTTTAGTAAGTTCCTGTTGCTAGTTTACTATTCTGAGCATGAGGTGGCTTCAGATACACATTGGACTCTAAGATGTGTTCCTTTGGGAATGACAGTGAAGAAGAAAAATGAAGTTGCTGTGGTCACAGGATACTGGAATTCTAAGCACTACTGTTGCTTTTGTGGGGCATTTTTTCTGCTGCTAGGTCTTCTGGTTAATATAAGAAGGTAGGAGGATTGTGCCTGCACTCATTCCATAAAAGTCCTGGTGATATTAGCTCAAATACCAGTATTTCTGGAGTTTTGGTCAGATTGACATCTTTGGAGAGATCCATAGAATGAACTAGAGCCATTGGCAAAGTACCAATTGTGGATGATGGATGCAGCAGACATGGCTTTGGACTTTGTCCACCCTCTCCGCCCCAAGTTGCCAGCTTTCAGCTGTGTGGCCAGTGTACCTGTGCTTTTGCATAGCTTGGTTTATCTCTCTCTTTTTTTTTCATAGTGACCAATGTGAATTACAAGTCTTTCACAGTTATATTTAAGGTACACAGTGACAGTAATTTAGGGTCATTCCCATCACCAGTGTTGTCCTTCCTTTGCATGCCATACCTCCCTCTGTGCCCCCTGGACTGCTAGTGTAACTGGTCCCCTTTGTATATAACTTGTTACAGATCTCGATTCTGTTGTCGTTGACTTTGGGTTTGGTAACAAACATAATATTTTTTACTGCCCTTATAGTTTTCCTAGAGTGAACAATTGAGGTTTGTGGAGGTATCAGACCAATTTCCACTACCTCTCTGCTGATAGTTTCTCTCCCCAGAAATCATATCAGAGTAATGATGGTAAGTGAAGGAATTCCTGCATAATGTTTGATTGCGCATTAGATGAGCCGTCTAAGATTTCTCCTCTGCATCTTGAATGTGTGGTCTGTTTTTTTATTATATTGTGCATCAAGGTATTTCTATGTGTGTGTATTAATTCTTATTAATCAATTCTGATTTGGTATGTGGTGTGACTGTGACCAAATGTAAGTACCACATCCTTTTTGGTTTTCATATCCAATTTGTATTTCTGTTATAAAAGAATGCCCTGATACCTATTTAACACACTGTTTTCCCTTGTTAGACTGTAAATATTCTGAAGGAAGGGCCAATATCCAGTTTTTCTTAAATTCTTTTACTTTTTATTTTGGGCCACACCCGGTGGTGCTCAGGGTTCACTCCTGGCTCTGCATTCAGGTTTCACTCTTGGCAGGCTCAGGGGGCCACATGGGATGCCAGGATCGAACCTAAGTTGGTCATGTGCGGGGCAAGTGCCATTTACCCACTATGCTATCGCTCTGGCCCCAGTCTTTCTTAAATTCTTTACTACTAACAGAATCTTTTAAAAAAAAAATAGTTGCTGCTGTATGTTTGCAGATTAGAAAAACAATAAACAAGCAGCAAGTCAAGCAAAAACAAGGACAGGAAATTGATTAAAATAAACTTAACTCAGGATCTTTGACCAGTGATAAACTGAGTTTTACTTAAGAACATGTGTTATGAGAGCATGTGACTTTCTAGATTAAGTATTAATTGCTATACCAGGGTGTGTGATAGAGTGCATGTCCCACATCAGTGAGGTCCTGTGTTTAATCTTTTGTACCATAGAAATAATAGTAATGCTGTAATTGAATATGCAATTTTAAACTGGCTTCAGATGTACTATCAACTACTTAAGTATTTGTACTTAAGTATTTTACTTAGAAATAAGTGGTTGGATTTGATCTCTAAAATAAATTCCAATAGCTCTTTCAAAGCTAAAACTATTTAAGAAATTATTTTTGCTGCATATCCTATATTGGGTGTCTTGAGAAATGCAATATACTTTGAAGTCTTGTGTCTCTACTCTCAGCAGGAAGACGAGATAGATGTACTTGAAACCATAAAGGGCTGTGGAGGATGGCATCATGAAATAGTAGTGGAATTAATACTCGATCAGTGCCTTTTTTTTTTAATATATCCCACTATCAAATCAAATCAAGCTTAAAAAGATGAAATTCCTCAGTCATTTTAAGAAGTATTAGGGACAGAAATATTAGAAGTATGGCTTTTTGGGTTTTTTTGTTTTTGTTTCTGCTTTTTATTTTTGGGCCACACCCGGGGTGCTCAGGGGTTAGTCCTGGCTCTAGGCTCAGAAATCGCTCCTCACAGGTTCAGGGGAACATATGGGATACCGGGGATAGAACCTGAATCTTTCTTGGGTTAGTAGCTTGCAAGTCAAATGCCCTACAGCGGTGTTAGTGCTCTGGCCCCAAAAGATGGCCTTTTATGTTTACTATGCAATGACATCCTGCTCGTTAATTCAACCACCCTAACTGATTCCTGTCCCAACCTTTACCCAGGATAGATCTCTGGAAATTCATCTTTCTGGTCAGTGCTAGTGCAGAGTCAAGGTGTTTTCCATCTTTTTTTGCTTTCAGTTACTTAATATGCTATTAGAAAAGAATAGCAACCTTTGTTTTATATTACCTTCTGAATCACAGACCACCCTAATTCTCAGCTTGATATTTTTGCACTGTGGCTTTTGTCTCTTGTTCTTGATCATCAGTTCTTCGAAAATTGCCCCTCCCCCTTTTTTTTATTACCATGAACATAATAGAGATGAAAACTAATTTAGAAGGCAGAGAAAGTTTTCATTTTAGCAGATCCCAAGCAATAGATAAGCTACTCACAAAAATGTCCACTCTTCCTGGACTTAACTGAACCCTACATACTTCTGATTATAATTCTGGAATCCTAAAATAGACTTCATTATCTCATTACTTTGGTATCTGAGATGTGTTTGTGGGGGGTAAACACAATCATTTCTTGACTCTGTAGAGTACTTGTAGACCCTCTGAGAGCCTTTCTTTGTCGTCATTGTCACTCTGAAAGGAAATAGACTTCTCTGCTCATCTTGGTCATCCATCAGGCCTCAGGTCATTGACCCCCAAGTCTACCTTTTCATCCTTAGTGTGGGGTGCATTCTGGGTGATCTTTAGATTTAGATGCATTTAGATGGTTCTTGTCCTTATGCCTCCTCAGCATTCCTTCTCTGTCCTCAGGTACCTGTTGATGCCCAGGCTTTATTCACACAACATTCATCGATAAGGGGCTAATGTCTAAGATATACAAGGTATTGACAGAGCTTTTGTTTGTTTGGTTTTGGAGTCACAGCTAGCAGTGTTCAGGGACTACCCTTGACTCTGTGCTTAGGGATCACTTCTGACAGAGCTCAGGAACCATATATAGTGTCTGAGATTAATCCTAGGTTGTCTGCATGCAAGGCAATGCCTATCTCTCTGGCCCTATCTCCAGTGCTGTTTTGGAGAGGGAGGGCCCTTATCTGTTTGGTTGATCACTCAGGATCCACTCCTGTCAGGAGAATCATAGTAGTGTGGCAGGGATTGAAACCGGGTTAGCTACATGCAAAACAAATGCCTTATCAGTTGCACTATCTCTCTAATCCTATGTCCATGCTGTTCTAAATAACATAACTGGACACATTTTCTTCTTTTCTTACTCTTTTATAAAGTTGTTTTTTTTTATTTTGATTTTGAGCTACATCCAGTGATGCTCAGGGGTTACTCCTGGCTATGCACTCAGAAATCGCTCCTGTCTTGGGGCCCCATATGGTTTGCTGAAGATTGAACCATGGTCCATCCTGGGTCAGCCACGTGCCAGGCAAGTGCCCTACCTCTGTGCCTTTGCTTCAGCCCCAAGTTCTGTGAAATATTTTCATCAATCATAAAGACTATAATTTTTTACTTTTATGACTCCCAATTCTCCCATATATTTTATATATTACATATATATTATATATTGTATATTACATATTCTTAACCCTCTTTAGCTGTATATATTTCTTTGTACCAGCTACTCTTGGCTTATTTGTTTGATTTTTGGCCCACACTGAGAAGTTCTCGGGGCTTTCTCTTGGTTCCATACTCAGGAATCACTATTGGACATGCTCAGGGTATGTGGTGCTTAGGATCGAAATTTGGTCAGCCACATGCTGAGCAAGTGCCTTCATCCCTTAATTTAATCCTTTAATTCTCCAGTTCCTCCAGCCCTTGTTGTCTTCTTCTAGTTCTTCCTCTTATTGTTCTTCCTCTTAATAGTTGATCCCATTTTGATCTCTATGAAGATACTGTCAAGGCTGCATTTGGAAAAGCATATGCATGCACATATGTGGAAAGAAAGTACGAGAGGAGGATTTTCCATACAGCTTAACTTTACAGATTATTCATCTACCTGGTATCTTTCAAGGCTGTACCCAGCTCCAGCTGTGTGTTTACTTAGTTTTATTGTAGCAGGAGGTTGCATGGGTTATGCTGAGGTGCAAAGACTCATTTCCGCCCAGCTAGGCTTAGAAATAGTTTCCTCAGTTTACTCTTCTCCTTGAGCAAGAAACCTTAGCTGAGTAGTGGAACAAAAAGATCATGGTCTCAAAGAGATAATGGCCACCTGTTGAAGCAGGTGTTTTCCTACTTGTGATATAATAGAATTAAAAAAGTAATATTACTAATTTCACTTCTGCTTCTGTCAGCCTGTTTTATTAGGGTATAAAATGGGAATTGAAGGGAAGGAGCAATAGCACAGCTGGGAGAGCATTTGCCTTGAATGCTGCTAACCTGAGTTCAATCCCTGGCATCCTATATAGTCCTCCAAGCTTGCCATGAGTGATTTTTGAGTATGGAGCCAGAGTAACCCCTGAGCACAGCCAGGTGTGGCACAAAACAAAAATTAAAAGGGGGGAATGAACTGTTACTTGGGGGTCAGTACTTTGACTGTGAACACTGCTAAGCCCATTCTGGTGCACTTAATAAAACTTTTTCCTGAAGCCCTCTGTGTCCCGAGACACTGTTTGTGATTCCTGCTGCATAGTATTTTAAAAAATTGGCATCAGAAATACACTTTTTAAAATTATAATCTCTTAAGACTCTATCTTTTCTTGAAAAAAAAAAAAAGTATTTAACCACATCATACTTCTTATGTTAGGTAGTTTGGGGGAGCCTGTGAACATTTGAGAGATCCCACTGAAGGGAATTTTATTTGGTTCCACAATTTAAAATTTCCAAGTTATTACTAGTTGTTTTGATATAGGAAAGGGTTCTAGAAATGTTTGTACTGAGCACCATGCCATTTTGTCAAAGGTGAAAGACTGAAGTTTTATTGCAAAATTAATATGTCTTATCATTCTTCGTACTGGAAGTTTGTGGTTAGCAGAATGTTTCAAAATCTATGAAGTCCAAAACTGGAAATTTCTCTTTTAGTTTCTTGCTTCAGGATTTCTCTTGTAATTTTTCAGGATTTCCATGTAATCTCATCTTTTCATGTTTTTAAGAGCCTCATCTGTGCATTTAAGAGTGTGTTAAATATTTTGGGGCTAGAGTGATAGTACAGCCTTAGGGTGTTTGCCTTGAAAATAGTGAGGGCACAAGCCAAATCATGATGTTTTGAAGATTAAATAAGAAATAAAAACACAGAAGCTTAAATTATGAACCCACAGTATGAAAAATTTGGCCATAGAAAAGGAGAGATTTGGGGGCCAGAAAGATAGCACAGCAGTAGGGCGTTTGTCTAGCATGCAGCCTACCCAGGATGGATGGTGGTTTGAATCTCCACATCCCATATGGTCCCCCGAGCCTGTCAGGAATGATTTCTCAGCACAGAGCCAGGAATAACCTCTCAGTGCCACCAGGTATGTTCCCCACCCCCGCATAGTGTATTAAATATTGCATCTAATGTTTTTGAGTTTTTTGGGGTTTTTTTGTCTTTGGATTGTTGGGCTACACCCGCTGACACTCAGGGGTTACTCCTGGCTATGCTCTCAGAAATCGCTCCTGGCTTGGGGGACTATATGGGGTGCTGGGGGATCAAATCATGGTCTGCCCTATATTAGCTTGTATCACCGCTCCAGCCCCATGCATCTAATGTTTTAATGTAATTTTTTAGTGACATGACTTTATGATATGTAGTTCACAATTTTGTTGGAAATGGAATCACTATATTTTGTTTTGTTTTGTATTTTTTTGGCAGGGGGCTGGTTTTGGGGACCCACCCAGTGACACTCAAGGGTTATTCTAGACTCTGTGCCCAGAAATTGTTCCTGGCAGGCTAGCGGGATGATATGGGATGCTGGGGATGGAACCTAGGTTCTTCCTGGGTTGTCCGCTGTGCTATCACTGCGGCAATGGTATCATTATTTTTAATTTGACTAGTCCCTGCTCAATCTCTGGTTCTGAATTACCTAATACTTGATCTAAATTCAATCATCATTATACTCTCTCGTGGAACTTTGTAGTTTTTAATCATTAAAGTAAAAATTAGAATGATTATGTGCTTACTTGTTTCATCATGCTTTATCTTTCATTCAGATCTTTTATATTCTAAAGACAGTAATCATAACTTTTTATACAGTATAAATTACCGAATGAAAAATTTAAAAATTGCATCATTTAAAAGCTAAATTATTCAGTTAAAGAAATGATGAAATGTAAGATTAACACTAGGCCAGGGAGATAGCTAAGGCCTCAAGGGTATATGACTTGAATACACAGGACCTCAAGTTCTTTTTGTTTTGTCTTGTTTTGTGTTGGGGAGGGGTTGAACACACCTGGGGTACTCAGGCCTTACACTTGGCCTGAGTACTCAGAGATTACTCCAGGTGATGTTCAGGGCACAGATGAGATGCTGAGGATTAAATTCCGTTAGACTACGTGCAAAGCAAACCTATTTGCTGTACTTTTGCTCTGACTCCAAGACCCCAAGCTGTATCTCTGGCATCACAGAACCACCAACCATCTCTGAGTGTGGCACTTGTGACCCTCTCAGCACTGTTGGTTCCAGGCAGTATTGCATCACTGGGCCAGAGTATTGAACTCTGACCCATTTGGTTGAGAATTAGCAGGTGGGGCTGGAGCAGTGGCACAAGGGTAAGGGATCTGCCTTGCCCGTGCTAGCCTACGACAAACGCAGTTCGATCCCCCAGTGTTCCGTATGGTCCCCCAAGCCAGGAACAACTTCTGAGCGCATAGCCAGGAATAACCCCTGAGCGTCACTGGGTGTAGCCCAAAAAACAAAAAGCAAATAAAAACAGAGATAATTAGCAGGGTGGCCCTGGAACCCTCCAGGGGATGCTTGGGAGCTGTTTGCACACACAACAGCAACAACAACAACAACAAGAACAACAACAACAACAACACAAAACTTTCCTATTTATATAATATCTTTATAATCCACCGTGTTCTATTTTCTTTGATATCTTATTTTGAAAAACTAATGGGCCTCCGCCATTTTTTTAGTTTATTTTTCTACCATGTGATAGAAGTGAGAAGAGTTTGTTTTTCTAAGTTAGTTTGCCTTAAAATAGAGAAGAAACTCCCTGTAGTTTATCCTAGGCATCGTAGGAATTTTTTACATTTTTCAAGAACATTACGGGCGACATAAGAAAGGGAGGATAGAAGAAAGCAAAAAGAGATAAATTTTAGCCTGCAGATCTTGATTTGGATGTAATTGTGCTGTTGCCACAAATGCTATCAGTAGGACTATTGTCCTCTATTTTCTCCAGCCTTTGAAAAAAATCATAATAAAAATTCTCTTTACTCTTTATTTTACAGATTTCCTCCTCTCCCATATTAGAGGAAGAGGGTAGGCAACTGGTCTGTGGAGTAGCTAGAATTACACAGAACTCACAGAATTGGATAGAGTGATAGCTGAGAAAAGAAAAACTATAAGGGGAAAACAGAAGTTAAAGGAAGTGGACAGATCACATAGAGGGGGAAAGTAAGAAAACCAACCAAAGAAGAATGGCTTTGTAAAGGAGGACCATACTATGATTACCTTCCAGGGTATATTTTGGAATCATAGGGAGAAAGTCAGAGTATTTTCAAATTTTTTAAAACTTTATTTGATTGATCAGCTGATTGGTTTCTGGGCTACACCGGCTGCACTCGGGTTACTCTGCACTCAGAAATCGCCCCTAGCAGGCTCAGGGGTCCATATGGGATGCCGGAATCAAACCGGATCCCTCCTGGGTCGGCCACATGCAAGGCAAAATGCCCTCCTATCTCTGTGCTATCTCTCTGGCCCTGTATTTTCAATTTTTCACATGCATAGTAGAACTATTTTGTAACTAAATTCTTTTCCTACTGATTTCAGCCTAAGTTTGGGGATCATTCTGTTCCATTTCACACTAATGCATTAAGTGGTAACATTTTATTCGATAGCTCACGGTGATTATTAATTTGCATTTATGTTTATGTGGGCTGAGAATTTGTCTTTAATGCCCTTTCAGCGACCATGAGAAGAACCAGAGTAGGTCTTGACACTATTGACTTGAGCGCAGCCTCAGTTCGTCTTGTTTAAAAATTTGGATTAAAGCACAAGTCAACAGACTTTGGGTGGTCTCTTCCTCACCCCTCTGAGAAGCAGATCCATATAACCACACTGTGTCACAACTTGGCAAGACAGTAGTCTTCTCCTGAGACACCCAAGACGAGAATAGCAAGGACAGAAGAGGTCAATTTGGAGAGAGGTTGCCAGAACTTATGTGGGGGAGATTCGTCCAAAACTTGCTTTCATTCTCTCCAGTCTTAACTCATGCTCTGAGTTGTTTCCTTTGAATAAAAATGAAAAAATTACGAAATTTTCCATTGAGGTCTCAAAGGAAAATAGAAGAATAAAAGTCAGGATGCCAAAAGACGCGGCAAGTGACAAAACAAGCTGTGCCACCTCTTGGTGGAGCAGTGTCCGAGCTGCCCTGCTCATCTTTGCCATTTTCATTTGGCCTTTGGTGTGGGGAAAGGTCTTTGCAGTCATTACAATTTGGAAGGAAAAGAAGGATGTGTGCTCATCTAGAATAGATGATTTGTGGAACTCTTGGATAGTTAGTTCTTCAGATCATTTTCATTCATACTCAAAATTTCTATGACATAATTCCTAAGTGTTTTCAACAAAAGTAACCTGTAGGATTGAACTTTATCTGTTTTTTATAATAGCCTGAATAATAATCTGAATAATCTTTCAGCCCCCCTCCCCCAAAAATTTGTGGGTGGGAGGAGGAGCAGGGCTTTTATACATTTGGTAGAGCTTAATCTAAGGTCAAGATATAAAACAGGTCATAGAGAGGTAGTACAGAGGCTAAACACTTGCCTTGCATGCAGCCATTTAACTTTCCAGTGTCACAAATAGTTCCCCAAACTATCAGGGTTAACAAGCAGTTACCCTGATCACAGAGGCCCTGAGATTGCAAGGTAAGCCTGCTGGATAAGAAATAACGAGTGGCAGCATCCTGCTCGTGATTTGATTTAACTTCTTTTCTTTCTCATAAAACATGTAGTGTTGGGCCGGAATGTTAGCGGAGTGATAGGGTAGTTGCAGCTGATCTAGGAATGATGTGAGCTCTATCCCGGGCATCCCATATGTTCCCCGAGACTTCCAGGAGTGATTTCTGAGCGCAGAGCCAGGAGTAACCCCTGAGCACTGCCAGGTGTGACCCAAACCCTCCTTCCCCAAAAAACAACATATAGTTTTTATCTATTTTCAGTAAAATATAAATGTCTTAGAGTACAAAACTATAAAGAATAAAGAAAGGGGACTGGAGTGGTAGCACAGTAGTAGGATGTTTGTCTTGCAAGCGGCTGACCCAGGATGGACATGGGTTCGATCCCTGGCATCCTATATAGTCCCCTGAGCCAGGAGTGATTTCTGAGCGCAGAGCCAGGAGTAAACCCCGAGTGCCGCCGGGTGTGCCACACCCACACTCACCCCCCAAAAAAAGGAGAATAAAGAAAGAAGGCAGATGCTGTCATCCACCAGACCTAGTGTTTGGCCAACTAGTAAGGTTCTTCTACCTCCCAGGCTCAGGCCTGGCTAGGATACAAACCTCATTCATTGGTCTCTCATAGATGTCCTCTTGCCAAGGGGCAGCTTTTGCTTGAATAGCGTCTCTCTGGAGAGCCTGTAGCACCTTTTTCGGAGTGGCAAATCCATACTGAGCTTCCAGCAAAGCCAAGTCCACTTTTTCAGCCTTTAAAATGGTTATGACTTCATCTCGAGCCTAGAAGAACCAAAGTCATTTCAGAAAGGTCATTTTTGTCTACCAGCAGTCACTGGATAGCCTTCTAGTTATATTTAACACTGGTTTTTTTTTTCTTTTCATTCTCTTCGTATGTAAACAAATACTATTTGTTCATAACAATTTTGGGTCAATGTGCTTAAATCATATTCTATCCTCCTCCTTACGCTTTAATTACACAAAAATGTCTTGAAAAAAATGTTCACTGTCCAACTTGGGGTTGCTCATTTTTTCCATGTGTTTGACAAGTAGATAATATGATACCTCTCAATGGTCTGGCATTTGCATTTTCAGGAATAAAGAAATAGGATTCTCCCACATAGGTAGTAGTGGATTTTCATTTTTAATATAGGCTAGCAATGCCAGGATAAGTTTAGAAACCAGTTCCCATGATGTGTGTACAAAAGCTCTCATTATAATTTAAACCAGTTCAGAAGTCATCTGGTATTATTGTTAGCCATACTGGAGCTTGTGAATAGCAAGGAGAGAGGTTGTGACCTTTCATAACATTTGTGCCAGTTGCATGTCATAATGACAGCCTTCTTAGGTGTGATTAATTGCTCTTTGAGTTGGCAGAAGAGAATTCTTTGTGTGTGTACTTATACTTTTACTTTCATGTACATACAAAAATGAACCACAGGTGTCCATTTCTATGGCCACACACAATAGCATGGAGGTAGAGCGTTTGCCTTGCATGCAGAAGGACAATGATTTGAATCCTGGCATCCCATATGGTCCCCCGAGCCTGCCAGGAGCGATTTCTGAGCATAGAGCCAGGAGTAACCCCTGAGTGCTGCCGGGGAGACCCAGAAAACAAACAAAAAAAGAAAAAGAAAGATAAGAAAAGAAAATTCCAGTTGAGCTAACCTGCAGTTCTCCTTCCAGAATGCTGAGAAGAAACAATAAGTCGTCTCTTGAGAGGTCTTTTTGTTGATGACCCTTACCACTCTGTGACTTAGGGCTTGGAGGAGTGGCCTCAGACTCATTGTGGGGGTCTTTGTTGTGCTGGCTCTGCTTTATGTCTTGAGATCTTTGGAAACTGTGCCCTTTCATTGGTCCAGGAAATGGCTCCTGAGCTAAGCCCTTCTCCCTGATTTGACTTCTAGAACGCATTCTTCAAGATCTGAAAGGGAGGAAGACATTTGTAACTCTTAATAAAGTGGAGTTTTACTCAATGATCCTATTACTACTTTAACAAGTCTGTTCACTTGTTGTATTTATTGCAACCAAAGACTGCATCTCTCTTGCTGTCTGTAGCAAAAAGAGGTATTAGCAATTCATAAATCATAACCTTATTTACACTTCTGTTTTTGGTGAAGGAAGCAGTAAGGTGTTTGCCTTGCATGCACTGACCTAGGACGGACCCCAGTTCGATCCCTTGGTGTCCCATATGGTCCCCCAAGCCAGGAGCAATATTTGAGCGCATAGCCAGAAATTCTGAGCATCACCGGATGTGACCCCCCAAAAAATTAATAATTAAAAATATGTTCTGCTTTGACTAAGTCACATAAAGTCCATGGGTAAACAGACTACTTGAACTTTGTTCATTTCATTCAGACATTCCACTTCAGAGACCCTTGCTATGCCTCTAGTCACAGTCTAAGAATTTATTTAACATAATTTTAATGTAAAATGCTTTGAGCACAATGCGATCATTGCAAAAAGACAAAATTGGGAACGGTTCTAAGTTTCTGCATAGTCACATGTTAGTAAAGCTTTCTAGTATTTCTTAGCCTTTGTTGCATTCTAATAGAATTGGTAGAATTCTTGCTACAGAAATACTTTGGGTTATTTTGTTATGATAATAAAAATCTTCGGGGCCCGGGAGATAGCATGGAGGTAAGGCATTTGCCTTTCATGCAAAAGGTCATCGGTTCGAATCCCGGTGCCCCATATGGTCCCCCGTGCCTGCCAGGAGCAATTTCTGAGCATGGAGCCAGGAGTAACCCCTGAGCACTGCCGGGTGTGACCCCCCCACCAAAAAAAAACCCAAAAAATAAAATAAATAAAAATAAAAATCTTAAATATAGTCTGTAGGTTTTGGGTTTTGTTTTTAATTTGGCTTGGTTTGGGTTTGGGGGCTATACCTGGTCAGAGGGTACTCCAGGCTCTGAGTTAAGGACTTGCTCCTAGTGTTGTTTGGGGGATCAAACTCAAGCCTCCCACAGATCAGATTTGCACTCATGGTACAGACCTATCTATGTCTCCAGCTCTAAAATTTCGTTATGAATTTTAGTTAGTAATGGTTTCCTAGCCATAAGCATTCCAATAAAATTCCACACTCGTTCTTTGGTAAGACCAACATTTAGTTTAGGGCTTTTACCTCTAAGACTGGCGTATTCTCAGCTTGGGTGCTCCTGGGTGCAAAAACCAAGAAACATCTTGCCTGGGATAAAAGCTCAGACCACACCACAGGTACTATATGTGTAGCCTGTCATCCTTACTCGGAATAGAACCAGCAATACAAAAGGACACCATACATTTTTGTATAAGCATAGGAAATAAGGGGAAATCATGGCCTCAGACAGAAGATCTTATCTTCTATAAATAAGAACTCACATTTTTTACACAAGGGTGCCTCCAATCATGGACATATGTCATGTGGATACAACTCAGTCTCCACGAGATCGGACACTATCCATTCTCTAATCCCAGATCCCAGATGTACTCCCTGCAACAGCACCAGGAACTAAGCTCTTTTGGGAGATATACTTGTGCTAGTGTTGATAAGACAGCGTGGACATCGAGGAAATGTCAACTTGACCTAAGACCAGAGGTCCTATCACATCACCTAACACTCAGTGGAAACCAGAAGATTTATTGTTCTTTGAAATCTGAAAAATAAGAGCACTAATTTCAGAAAACTGACTGACAACAGTGACTGGTAGAACTTACCTGGAAACCATTAAGGAAAACCCTACCCTAAGCAATAGTCCAGATCTCTTACAAAAATCAAGATTTCTTAGCATAGAGGCCCAATTCTGACAACAGAGACTGAGCAGAATCTTTAGAATCATGACTTCCTAGACTATGGCTTAGGTAATTAGCAAAAACATGGAGCACAGGACACAGAAAACTGAACACATCAACAATGTTGGAACAACATCTAGAACCTTAAAGACTCTACCCTAGGCCTTGTCCTAGGACATGTGCAAATACCGAGATTGCTTTCTACAGTGACCTGATTTTCTCATCCACAACTGAGAGGAAAGTTTCCTGACACCTCCACAACAAGAAAAACGAACAAACAAAACCACTGGGATATGGCAATGAGAAGGTATGGAGCCTGTGGTTGTTCCCATGACAATATGCTCCAGGAATGGAGAAACCCTGAATCCATTAGGACATGGAAATTTCCTTACTTCCCCAATACTTACTGTGCCTATACAAAAAAAAAGTGGGTAACACCAAACCCTGCCACCCCATTATTCCTTTTTCTGGTTTTGTTTTGTTTTATTTATTTATTTATTTATCCATTTTTGATATTATTTTCCTTCTCTTTTTTCTTCCACCTTTTTTTTTTCACTCTTGTGGATATTATTCGGTGATTTTTAAATTTCATTTGCTTTTAGTAGTTGATACCAAATTTTTCTTTCTCTTTTTCTTAACCCTTTTATCTGAAACAGAATAGCACAACTTGTGCTCACTTCAGCAGCACATATACTAAAATTGGAACGATACAGAGAAGATTAGCAT
>PVKC010020785.1:0-18474 GCA_004027635.1 Crocidura indochinensis
GAAACTGTTGGGGCCCGGGAGATAGCATGGAGGTAAGGCGTTTGCCTTTCATGCAAAAGGTCATCGGTTCGGATCCCTGTGCCCCATATGGTTCCCCGTGCCTGCCAGGAGCAATTTCTGAGCATGGAGCCAGGAGTAACCCCTGAGCACTGCTGGGTGTGACCCAAAAACAAAAACAAAAACAAACAAAAAAAAGAAACTGTTGGAGTCCAAGCATGAGCTAGTCCAGTAATCTTATTATGTTCATCCAGAACATTCCAGAAAATAAGGGGAAAAAATGTCTACTTGAAATGAAGTGGTGTCTGGCACACATGCCCATATGGATCATAATAATTGCAATTACCATAATAATTACATTAGACTAATGTAAGGTTTTAATACGAAAACAATTAAAACAATGTTTTAATAAGAAAACCTTGGTTTTCTTATGGGAGTATCTAACTTTCATCTCTTTATGCTATTGTCTGTTTTTTTTTTTCCAATCTCCTTGAAACAGGCAAACACCCTTGGTTTTCTTATGCTAATATCTGTATTCAACCTCCTTGCAGTATGCAGACATCTTTTTGTTTTCTTTAATTGTTTTAGATTTGTTTCCCCATACTTTGTTTGACCTGGTGATAAGCTATCCGCATCAATAATCACCTGGACCTAGTAATGTAGACCAGACAATAAGGAAGATTATTAAATGCAGAAATAATCTGAATCAAGTGGCTATAGGCTACTAGTCAATAGTCCTCATTTTTCATTCAATACACACCAGGAATACCCCATATGCTGGATGATATATAAATAAACTAATTTTGAATGTCAGTGATAGATGCACAGGTTGAAGTTTCTTATGCATAAACATAGAATATCATATAGTTGGTTGTTCAGTAGATTCAGGTATTGAATACAGAAGAGACTCTATTTGTATACAGATTAGTTGAAATACAGATTATGAACAAAAAATAGAGATAGAAAAATAGGTAAATGGAGATAGAAAATATAGTGTAAAATTGAATCTATAAAAATTACGTAAAATCTCAAGACACCCACAAATATAAAATACATGGACATTAAATTTTAATAATATAAAAAATATATAAGACTTCTATGTTTTCAATTCAAAATATCACAGTAGAATTTTATTTGCAAACAAATAAATTTTTATTAATAATATTAATTTACTTAAACACAATAACGAATATATCTTTGGAATAGCTTTATATCACATTTTGGGGTCACTAGCATAGAATGGACCACAGTTCGATCCGCAGGCATCCCATATGGTCCCCCCAGCAGGAGTGATTTCTGAGGGCATAGCCACGACTAATCCCTGAGCGTCAATGGGTGTGGCTCAAAAAACAAAAACAAAAAACATCTCATTTTATAAATAATTAATAAATATCAGTATATATGCTGTTCGTGTATCTTTGTTTATTTATCTATTCATAACAATGATTTAATCTTACTAAATATCAGTTGAAAGTGACATTATTAGCAATTTTAAATACATGTTAGTAATAATAGTTATTTTAGTAATTGATAATCTCTTGAATTTAGTGTTGAAATTAGGAACAAAGATTTAAAAATTCCCAAAGCAATTAGCATTAACAGAAAATATTATTTGCAACTCTTCATACGGATCAAAAAATAAAAACTTTAAAAAAGAGAAATGAATTACCAATGTTGTTGCAACAAATAGCACATCAATCTACACACTTTTGGAATTGTTTCCTTGGAGAAGTTTTGCATTATTAAAATTATTCATATTGAACTAGCATAATCACAACTTAACTAGAGAATCAAATGTTGTCAATCAGTAACTTAAATATAGCGCCAAGCTGTCCCAGGAGGAACACCCATAAAATCTATTTCACTGGGATTTTGTTACCAGTTTTCTCTCAGAAACAACTATACTAGCTTTTAATTTATCACAAGCACTGTTTTTGATATATACCTGGTGATATAATACTAAAACTAAAATCACTTAAATGGATTTAGAAATTGTGAAGTTAAATGCAATACACTAATTTTGGGGTGTTTGTTTCTTGTGTGTGCTTGTTTGTTTTGTTTTGGGACTACACTAAGCAGTATTCAGAGATTACTACTGCCTCTATGCTCAGAAATCACTCCTAAAGGACTCACAGAACCATAAGTGATACCAAGGATAGAACCCGGGTCACGGCAAACATTCTACTCCCTGTGCCATTGCCCTAGCCCTAAGACGCAATAACTTCTGTTGCATCCAATGTTTCAGTTATATATTTTAATTTCAAAGTCCTTTGGCTTTGTGGGTTTCCCTATGTTGATTTTACAAATGTTCCCTGAATTTTGTCCATATAAGCTTCTTTGAAAAGAGAAATCGTTCCATCATTAACTAAAATAGGTAGAAAATCAAACATGCAAATCCACTATTTAAATAAACATAAAAATGAAACAGATGCTTATTAATTTAGTGTGGGCAGATGATGACAAGGCACCATGGCACATTGTACCAGCTGTGAAGAATGTAGACAGCTTTTATTCTAGCAAAACCTTTATTTATTATGCAACAAACACTTTCTGCACTAGAAAGGTGTCAAAACAAAATAATATGGAGAACTAAATTTTCAATTTTCAAAACTTTGAATACTACTTGTTTTTTTTCTTACCTGTTTTTCTAAGAAGTGAACTGACTTTCATGTTTAAAAGTGTTATGAATGCTCTAGTTCAGGATATTTTTCTTCGGCAAGTAAGTGCATGACTAAAATATGAAGTTCTGTTGCATATCTATGACAAAAGATAGACTGCCTAACTAAATATGAAGTTCACTTATACAAATATAACAGCAAGTATAACAGCAGCATTGAGAACAGACAGAAAACCAAACCTATAAATACACAAATCAACAGATATATGTATTGAGTGTATAGCTTTAAACTCTATAACACTAAATTTGGGGATTAAAACATTTTATTTTTTGAGACACTTTGAAAAGGAACCCTTTCTATTCTTAATTTATATTTCTGCTAAGAATAATATTAATCAATTTTTTTTCAGTAAGATGATCTGGTAATGGACCATTAAGGTAGTATAATCAATTTAATCTTGCTTTTCTCTGACCCAGTACTTTCACATAGAACTGGATTCAATAACATTGATTGACAGTTGATCCTTAGTCTCAGATTCCTTAAAACTTGTATAACATTTCTCATTATATTTGCATAATACATGATTTAATTTGTACTTATTTTGTAGTAGTAGACAGAGCATAATTTCATACCTTTTTAATTTTAACCATTTAAAGGGGACCTGATCACCTACAGGTCTTTAAAGATGAAAACATCTTTTAAAAATAGAAATGTCACTAAGAACTAAATGAAAAAATTAATTTCACATTGTTAGTATTAGAATAGAATAGAAGTATAATGAATATGCGTATTTCTTTTAAATGAAAGAAGAATAAATGTCACAAGTGTTGAAAGAGTATACACTATTTTTGGGGGGTGGCACACATTCAGGGTCCTCTCCTGGTTATGCACTCAGAAATCGTTCCTTCTCCTGGGGGAGCAGTATGCCGTGGAATCAAACCATGTCCGTCCTAGGCTAGTGCATATAAAGCAGATGCCTTACAGCGTGTGCCACCTCTCCAGCCCCAATTATGCACTTTTTAAAAAATCAGGACAAGTAAGTACGATTTCCTTGTAAAGAAGAGGAGCAATTAGTAACAAGAAATCAATATATTATTCAAAATCTCAATCTATCATACTGCCACATATGCCACCTGCATAAACAAAGCATTATAAAAATAAAACTTTAGGTTAACATTTTAATGAATTATGGTTGGGGGAAAGGGCTGAGTTCGTGGCCCAGAAATAGACTGTTAATTAGTTCGTTCTTTGGCATGGTAAAATGTCAACTAAACTTAAATAAGGACAATATTATTTTAAAATATTTATTTATTTATTTATTTATTTATTTTTATTTCTCTGGTTTTGGGGCCACACCCATTGATACTCAGGGTTTACTCCCGGCTAGGCACTCAGAAATTGTACCTGGCTTAGGGGACAATATGGGAAGCCTAGGGATCTAAACCAAGGTCTGTCCTAGATCAGCTGCATGCAAGGCAAAGCCTACCACTGTGTTATTGCTCCAGCCCCAAATTCAAATATTTGTATGACTAAAATGTAAGTAAACTATCAGGATAATCTTTGTTTCCATCAAAAAATAATATTTTGAAAACTAGTCAGGTCAGCATTTTAAACTTAGATATTTGGAAATTCATCAGTTGACCTCTACGAGACATACCTATCATTGAAATCAATCTATATGGTTTTTTGATTTGCTTTCCGAAAGTGTGAAAGCTGGAGAGCTCATAAATGTTTGAGTTCAGGGACAGAGCAGTTGCGCAGCAGATAAAGCATTTGCCTTGCATATAGCTGACTAGGTTTCACTGCTTGGAATCCCATATTGTCTTCAGAGATTTCCAGGAGCAATTTTTTGATAATAATTTTTATTTTGACCAAAGTAAAAATACATACATATCTTATATATCTTTATACATATCTTACATATCTTTCACAGTAATATTTTAGGTACATATTAAAATTGAATCAGAGGAATTCCTATCACCAAAGTTGTCCTCCCTCCACCTCCGTTCCCAGCTTGCATCCCCTACCCCCTACCCTTACCCTGGGCTGCTAGTATAAGTGGTCTCTCTGTGTCTAGATTACTACTTAATGATCATACAACTGTTTGGTCTTGGTACCCTCCATTCAATTCAATCCTTCCCCCTCAATTTGAGAGGTGGAACTAGATGGTTCAAGGTTTGTGGTTCTGTTTGAAGAAAAAAAAACTGTAAAAATGGGGTAAAAACCAATTAAGCTGGAAATGGGTGGAGTTCTTCTAGAGGCTCTCAACCTTAATTTGAGAGAAGAAAAGGGAAAAAGGAAGTGAAACACCACAACAATACAAAAGAAAATATTAAACAAAAATCCAGTGAGCACTACAGCAATAAAGAAAACACCACAAAATAACCACGGTCCTGAAATAAAAAAAAATAACAGCACAAAAAGAAAGGAAAGAAGTAGATAAATCAGTAAAAATACATTATTTTGTGCTGTTTTTTTCCTGCATAGGCACAGTAAGTATTGGGAACATTAGAAAGCAAATTCCTTTGGCCTAAGAGATACAGGGTTTCTCCATTCTTGAGTATACTGTCATGGGAATAACTACAGACCCCTTGCATGTTCATTTACTCTCCCATAGGTGCTTTTGTAGTGTATGGAAGACTTCTGCTCCATCATGGGTGATACAATCAGACCTCTGTATCTAGAGATCTTGGTACATGCACAGGTCAAAGAATGGAGCTTATTATGAAGTCTTTCTTTGTGGTTCTAGAAGTTCTGTTCCTTCACTGTCCTTTTAATTCGTCTTGTGTTGTTGGTGGCTTTGGTCATTGCGTTGATCGTAGGATGGAGCCTGGGATAGTCTTTCGTTATGTTTCCAGAAGACCCATTTAGTTTCAATTGTCTCAGTCAGATTTCTGGAATTAGAGCTCTTGCTTGTTGTACAGTTCATAAGCCAAAACCTAGACTAGGACTTTTTTTATTGGTCCCGGGATAGGTTCTACCCAGTCATGGTTGCAACAATGTGGAGAGTGCTCAGTAAACTCAGAATTGAGCTGCCATATGAACCAGCAATTTCTCTCCTGGGTATCTATACCTAAGTCGAAAGGACATTCATCCCAATGTATGTGTGCACCTCTCTATTCATTGTAGGACTCAGTATAATAGCCATGATTTGGAACCAACCTCAATGTTCAGTAACTGATGATTGAATCATGAAGATGTGAAATTTATCCACAATGGAATACTACATCGTAGTTAGAAATGATACGATCACAGACTTTGCACCAAGTAATTTTTGAGTATAGAGCCAGGAATAACTCCTGAGCACTGCTGTGTGCAGCTCCAAACCCCACCACCACCACCAAAATTAAGTTAGATGGAAAAATAAGATGGTATGCTAGAATTATAGACATCATCTCAAATAAAGTCAAAAAAGACAATAATTTCTAGATAATAATTAAAATAGTATTTTATTGACTCTATATGAATAAGGTAGATGACAATATCAGGAACTGTCAGCTCTTAAGTAATGGGGAAAAGCAAAACAAAGGAAGAAGCTTCCCTATATATTTGTATTGCATTTCCTCTGTGAGGGTGTCAGTAGAGAGTCTCACATAATCAAGAGAATATCTAGAGACACAAATTTTGACATACTTTTATCCAGTGTATATGTATGTATGTATTTATGCATTTATAATTAATCTGAAAACTATCATTTTGTTTTCTGAGTCAGACTGTTTCTGTGATAGGTTTTAGATTTGCAAGTTCAGAATTAATAAAATACAAAGTAATTATTTTGTATGTGACCTACATTCCCAAAGAAAATAGGAAAATAACAGAAAGGTACACATGTAAAAATTAATGACATGATTTATTTGAAATACACAGTACTATATTAATACAATTATATCTATATTTGAGAGAATAAAGAGAGAACAGTGAAAATGAAAAATGAAAACAGATGATGCCTCAGGGTGAGTAATTTTTTTATTCTTTTATTTGTATTATTATGTTGTCTATGGAAGAAATAGAAGTTCATAGTAACAGAAATAAAAGCCTTTGATTAAATGCCTGAAGAGTTCTCCAAATCAAAAAACAAAGTACCTAAAACAAAGAATAAGACATTCACAAGGGCAAATGTTTCTGAGGATAAAACTTTAATGGTGAAAAATTTCACGCATGACTTAGAGTAAACGTGTATCTCAAAGATGATTTTTCTAAACTCTACATATACAGCTAATCTTTAAGACTTGACCTGGACCTGTATGTTTTATGTCGAGGATCAGAGATGAATCATTATGCTTTAACATAAGCAAGTATCACTTAAACTCCATCAGATTCATTGCTCCATCATCTCAGCACATAGAGATCTTTTAGAGATATATTATATCTGAGATAAATGCCAAAAGCAGCAAGACATAATTTGATAAGTACTGCTATATCTTGAGATAGAACTTAAGGAGGAGTTGTTGCTATGTAAGGCTAAGTAAGATTTAGAGGGCAGTAACTATGAAAAGGCCTTTGCTATGCAATTTAGTCACTTATATAAAAAGTTTAACTGGTACCATTCTTAGAGAAAATTGTAAAAGGTTTTTAACAAATTCAAAATCCATATGTCCATTGATTATATTCTATAGTCTTCAAAATTAATATTAGAATGTACTCTTTTTTGCATGGAAATAGTTTCCTAGGAAAATAAAGCAAAAATATAAATATACAGAAATGTATATCAGGTATCTTGATTTTAATTGGTATCTTGATTTTAGTTGAGCAGAGTGATATAATCAAATGTTTTATATGATTTGCTAAGTGAATTCGTATAGATATTTCTTATTATGTGAAAGATTAGTATCTATTGTGCAATCAATTATGTTTAATTTAATCCAGTTAACCATTTGTAACCTAAATTCAAAGTATTTTCCAATCTTTATCTTTTCAAAAGGAAGACAGCACTTTCACAGTTGAACTTGTCTCTCTGCTATAAAGCTTCAACTGCTTTACAACAAGTCTACATTTTTTTAACCTATTCTACCTTTCTCACATGGCTTGAGTGATTACATGTCTGAGAATATTAAGGAATGCCAGCAGATGAGTGTGACAGAGCTATTTATCTCACAGCTCTCTCAGGAATGGAATGAAGCTATTACTAAAATTTTGCACAAAGTGTACATCAACCATTTGATAATAGTTACCCTTTATATTGTTGTTTGACTTTTAAAAATATATTTGAAGGCAAACGACAAAATAAGACATACTAAAGTTGTATAAAATTTCAGGTGATAGTACTCTTTTGGAATCATAGATAGTTAAATTATATCTATCAAGACAAATGCTACTACACTTTTTAAAATCTGAAGTTCTTTTTATTTGGTTTTCTTTATTGAATTCACTAGATGGCACTATCAAAGTACTTCTAAATCAATAAGCTTTCGATGATATATCCTAATATTAGAAATAGCATTTAGGTTTCTAAACAGTTCAGAAATATGTTACGGGGGCCAGGTGGTGGCGTTAAAGGTAAGGTGCCTGCCTTGCCTGCGCTAGCCTTGGACGAACCGCGGTTCGATCCCCCGGTGCCCCATATGGTCCCGCGTGAAATACCAATGTCCCAAATTCATTTCTGGATCTGAAAATACCTAGAAATTGAGCATGATTTTGTTTTTTTTGTGTGTTTGTTTTTCTTTTTTTTCATATATGGGTCTCACCTGGCTATGTTGTTCAGGGACTACTCCCAATTTGGTGATTGGGGTTAGCTTCCAAAAATGATTGCTAGACTATAAGATACATATAATTCAATTCAGGGCCTCAGATATCCAATGAAAATGCTCTACATCAAATCCACCCTTGATTCCTGAGTAAAATACTTTTAAAACAGATTTTCTGCCTGCTTTGAAAGACGCAGGAAAAGGCCAGGTCACATATCAGTGCTCAGTTACTATTACTCCTGAGTTTGTTTTTAGTCAGTTCTTGAGGTTCTTAGAGACCATATTATAGGGATTGAACTAGGACTGATCACATCCAAAGCAAGTGCCTTAACCCCTAAACTTAATTCCTTATGTTTTCAAAATTTCCCAACCAAAAATTTTTAGAGATATGAACGGTTTTTTTCACTTATTTAATTTCTGATTTTCTGAGATTTCATCTCTGGAAATAGTTTTCTTATTTTCCCATTAAGTAAAATGTGGAAATCAAGGACCGGAGCGATAGCACTGAGTAGGGCATTTGCCTTGCACCTAACTGACCCAGGACGGACCTCGGTTCTAGCCCCCAGTGTCCCATATGGTCCCTCAAGCCAGAAATGATTTCTGAGTGTATAGCAAGGAGTAACCCCTGAATGTCATCGGGTGTAACACAAAAACAAACTAAAAAAGTGCAAATCGAGTACATTATACAAATATCTACATATTATGAAAATACTCTATGTATCATTATTATTTCTTGATTTATAAATAAGAAATATTTTAATATTATTTCCTTATATTGTCCAATGACACAATCGGCTGAATAATTATTATGACATGCTGTAGACATTTTTCTCACTTACTTAACTATCTTGTTGAATATCTCTATTAAGTACTCAAGTAGAATGGAAAGAGTTTTCATTATCGAAACTGGCTTTCTACCAGATTTTTTCTTTGCTTTATAACAAATTTCAAAATAAATTGGATTGGTTTCAGAAAAAGAAATTAAGTGAGATGATTTCAGTTATATTCTGCTGTTGGCATATTTGATATCAGCAGTGTATTTTAATGTTCCTTTTCAAGACAACATATACATATGCTCATGCATGTATTCATGAACACACAGACTCAGCTTGCACACACATACAAATTCAACACAAAGATTAGCTTCTAAATTCTATGTAAATGAAAAAACTCAACCAATTTAATACTCTAACCCTTAAGGCAAGTTTGTATCTGTCTGAAACTCATGCCATTCCCCTAAAACAAAAATCCTTATATAGGAAACATTATTTTTTACAAACATATCGGACACTGTACATAATCACAATAGAACAATAGTTTACAATTGGTCACAAGACTAAAACAAAACACTTCATAAGAAGCACAAGAGCCAGAATCAAATTCAACTATGTTGATACTCAGTAAGAGCCTAACATAAAAATGGCAATCATGGGGCCGGAGAGATAGCACAGCGGTGTTTGCCTTGCAAGCAGCCAATGCAGGACGTAAAGTGGCTGGTTCAAATCCTGGTGTCCCATATGATCTCCCGTGCCTGCCAGGAGCTATTTCTGAGCAGATAGTCAGGAGTAACCTCTGAGCACAACCCAGTGGCCCAAAAAACAAAACAAAAAAAAAAATGGCAATCGGGGCCCGGGAGATAGCATGGAGGTGGGGTGTTTGCCTTTCATGCAAAAGGTCCTCGGTTCAAATCCCGGTGCCCCATATGGTCCCCCGTGCCTGCCAGGAGCAATTTCTGAGCATGGAGCCAGGAGTAACCCCTGAGCACTGCCGGGTGTGACCCAAAAACCAAAAAAAAAAAAAAATGGCAATCATATTGAACAAAGTATTCAGAACATTCCTATCACATTAAATCAGTTAATTATTGCAGTAATAATAATTTAAGAAATCAAGCCACATACATAAAATCATTAACTGTCATATGTTTAGGCCAGTGGGAGATAGGCTCCATTGGGAGTTCTCCAGGTGGAAGACTCAAGAGAATTGTTGACAACAAAATGTGTTATGACAGAAAAATAAAGAGCTTAAAAGCTTTCAATATGATCATTTAGTCCTAAATCTCTTTTTTATTTTTTCGGGATAATGGTTTACAGGATTAGAAAAAGCCAACACTATAAGAATAAGCCTTCATGTAAGATTTATTAAATATCAAGTCATGAAGAACAATATAACCTTGTATATTTGGTGTCGAATTTTTTAAATATCAAGGCATGAAGAACAATATAACCTTGTATATTTGGTGTCAAATGTTGCTTTTTTGTTAAAAATGGTGATTATTACTTAGCTGCTATATTTTCTCAAATATTTCTGATAGAGCATGGGATATAATTTCATATGCAGGAAGGAAAATATAAAGCTAATGCTTTTGATGCAAAGTACATTTTGCGTACTTCTGGACAAAGTATTTTCAAAAGTACACTTTGAAAAATACTTGCAATATTAGTGTCAGGTTTCAGCTTTTTTTTTTTTTTACAGAGAATAAGCTGAATTTGATCACTGAAGCTGCTCAATATGTACAGAATCAATCATGTTTGGGGTCTTCAGAGCCATAAGAAAATGGTGATTCCCCAGTATATCACAACCAGATCTGTGTGAACACCATAAATAAATGCTGCATGCACCATGCCCTAGTAAACTGAATAACAAAATAAGGAGAAAGAAATACAGTATTTAATAATAATTGATGAGTTCAAACAAGTAACTGATATATGAACCAAGCAAGCAACCAGAGAAACAAGAAATCAAACAATATAGACATTTATAACATTTTTATTGTTTTTATATAGCTTGAATTATTTGCCAGTGTCAGATATTCTTAACAAATTGCTTTTTTATAAATCCAAACAAAATATATTAACAAACAAGTATTGAAATTAAACAAGACTATATCAGCAATTATACAGTTAACTATCTACAGAGACCAATATTGTAAAACAAAACAAATTCAATGTGGCTTATTATTCTTTTTACTAACCTTGTGCTGAATAACAAACAGGAAGGAAACATGAAAGATTAAAGCCTAAATTAAAATCTGTACCAGGATCTAAACTACTTAATCAAAGGTGTTTCCAAATAATACATTAGAAAAGGGTGAAGGAAGGTTCAATAAGCATCTTCATTTATTTTTCAGATATAAATAAATGAGCAAGGTATAAGAAAACTTGATATATGTTGCCCAACTGAATTATCTAATAAATAAAACTTTCAATATGGTATGAAGATCTATGATTAATACAAATTGAGAAGAGTTATTTCAAATAATATAGCCCTGGTGTTGTAACATATTTTCTATTACTAGTTCTTGTATGTAGATATTCAAATGCCTGCTCTTATGGCCATGTTCTTAGGCATGAGTGTTTGAAGATGTTTTTCTAACCTCTGATTTGGGAACTAATTTGTATTTATGCTGAAATCACTGGCATTAATTGAGTTTACCCCCTTCTGACTTCAGCAAAGTAATATAATTAAATTTTAAAAGGAATGAGAGGAACATTTCTTTAGAAATAACTCTGTTAGGATGAATAAGATGAGAGAAAATCATCTATAAATTCTATAATAAACTCTTAGTACCTGTTTCACAAAATCAGCTCTGGATTCATCTTTAATAGATAGACCTATAAAATTATTGATATAAATATGAAATTCTACTGGTTTCATGCCCTAAATAACTAATTTTTTTTTTTTTTTGGTTTTTGGGTCACACCCGGCAGTGCTCAGTGGTTACTCCTGGCTCCATGCTCAGAAATTGCTCCTGGCAGGCACGGGGGACCATAAGGGGCACCGGGATTCGAACTGATGACCTTTTGCATGAAAGGCAAATGCCTTACCTCCATGATATCTCCCAGGCCCCCCGAAATAACTAATTTAAAATATCCAGCAAAGTAAAAAATTAATTCACTTACTATATAATGCTTTGAAGACCATTTGTGATAAATTATTTTCTGTGGTTTTTTTCTTTTTTTTTTTGTGGTGGCTGGGGGGAGAGGAGTTACTAAAACCAAGGATCTCACATAGGCAAGAGCACTAACACTGAGCTATGTCACCAATCCTTGGAAAATTGATAAATATTTGTTATTTATTTTCATTTTGGGTCACACCCAGCTGTTCTCAGAGTTTACTAATGAATCTGCTCTCAGGTTTCACTGCTGGTAAGGCTTAGGGAATCATATATGTGCTGGGAATTGAATGCAGGTTGTCTATATGCAGGCATGCATAATACTTGCTGTTCTCTCTTTCTTGCTCCTAATAAATATTTTGTAAAACTATGCTTTACTTACTTTGTTATTCCTTTATGTGACTAGTTATTTTTTTCAAAAAGGTATGACAAATAATAAAAATTAGGAAAAAAGGAATATGAGTCTTTGTATGTACTTAAATAGCTCTATTATGGCATCTGAACTAGATAAGAAATATATCTATGTGCTAAGTACACATTGCTACATAGGGATTGGCATAGTAGTAGTTGATTGGGTATGTATGAAAACTATTCAAATATACATGAAAATGCAAAAATTACATGGCAAAAATTACAATGGCAAATCTGAATAATATTATCTTGCAAGTTCTTCCTGCTAAGTTACTGCTAATTTCTACAAAAATACAAATTGATTCAGCGATCTTAAATATTTTCCAGTTTACCTGCTTTCTAGCATCTTTCCCATCACATGCAGAAATTATTTAAACCAATACTCAATTATCTACTTTGCTAAAGTAATATTGGATTTTCACTTTAGGAGTCCTACATTTTTTTGTATTTGAAATAAAATTTTGCATGAATTATTTCTTCTAAATAAGTAAATTTAATTCACTCAACTTTAAAATGAAACAATTAATATTTTGTTTTTAGATCTTAGTATTTTCCTTTTTACTTCACTTGGATACCATACCTTAGTTTTTAGAAAATCATTATAACTCAAATCGACTTTAGAATGGCTGAGGCCGGCGAGGTGGTGCTAGAGGTAAGGTGTCTGCCTTGCAAGCACTAGCCAAGGAAGGACTGTGGTTCGATCCCCTGGAGTCCCATATGGTCCCCTAAGCCAGGGGCAATTCCTGAGGGCTTAGCCAGGAGTAATTCCTGAGCATCAAATGGGTGTGGCCCCCCAAAAAACAAACAAACAAAAGAATGGTACATACATAAGTATATATTATATAATATATAATTATAATTTTTTAAAATATTAGCTTGAATCTTATAGTAAAATTTATTTTTTAGCTTTAATAAAACTGTGTGTTGAATTTAAGCACTAAAGTTAAAATACATGCAATAAATACAAATTCCTTCATTCCAGGTCTCCACTAGGATCTCATAAAAATAATATTGGCCTTTCACTGAAAATTATGAATGACTTCTGAAGGAATTGAAAACTTAAGAGAAAGGAGACATTTATGAATATAAATTAAATAAATTAGACTTATAAAATGTGCCTTTATATTTATAATGAAGTATAACAAAAATATAATAATTATTAAATATTTCTATTATTAAATTAGAATAGAAATATTCCAACAGTTTTGAGTGAGATATTAATAAATATATGAATAGATATCAGGAAGATAATTTAAATTTTATTTTACCTTTATATTTTTAGTTTCTGTTAATTGTAAATCTAGTTTATTTATATACTAGATATTTAATTTTGATAACAAACACAATAAAGTATCTTAGTAAAACAAAATATGAGCCACTAAAATATTTGTTAATGGTTGAACAGATAACATTTTAATTTGATGTATTATTCAAGTAGAAATGCAAATTATTGGCTCTCACACTTGCTGGTATCTACAACATGACATAAATTCATTTCCATGCATATAAGACAAGACCTTACTACCAATCCCTAATTTTTAAAATTTTATTATTTTTTAATTTACCCCATATGTCTAAAGACATTCGCATTAGAAAATTCTTGTTCCAAAAAAAAAAAGAAAAATTTTGCTCCAGATTTTTAATACCTTGCTTTTCTTATTCTTTGAATAAATGTATACAAATCCCTAAAGGTGAATAATGTTTGCATATTTTAAAAGGCATGTAATTTAAAATCACTGATCAATTGAGTACAATAATTCACAAATTTCATACAAATTATTGAATTTAGTACAGTTCTTATAATTTACTGTAAAATATCTTTTTTCTGCATATTACATTAAGAATCCAAAATTAGAAAAAGATACAAAATGGAACAAAGAGGTTGTTTATCCTGAATATTTGTTGAATCTTAATTTACATAGCCTACATTTATCACTATTATCTTGAAAAGATAATTAGCTATATATCTTAATCACATCTTAATTTAAAAAATATGGCTGCAGCATTGAAATTTTTCATTTAAATCTAAACAAAATATTTTCCATTTATATGTGCTAAATAATACATCGCAATGCAATGTTACATCATTCTCTAAGTAAAAATAAAAATGATAGCATTATAGCATGTATTGAGCTTACTAAATAATAAACATAAATTAATCTTACATGTTAATAATGAATCTCTCACTGTAACTCTAGAATCTATTTTCTGAAATTAGCCTTCTTTGTATTTTTAGAACCTTGAAGCAAAATATGCTGCCACTCTTCTAAACATGCATTAGTAATAAATGGCAGAAATAAAAGAATACTTAAACCATGAGGCTGTAGAGTTCATTTTATTTCTTCCAGCAATGCTGAAAAATAATTGCTCAGAAAGATATATATTTACATTGGAAATGAGTAAGTGCAACACCATGTTAATTTTATACATTTCTGTATGTTATCAAAACATTATGGTCATAGCCTTAGCTAGTACTATTATCAATCATAGAATTACTATTTCTTTTTTTTTTGGTTGATATAATTTTATAATAGTTATATTATTAAGCAACATTTAACTTTCTATTAACATATTAACCGACTATAGTTATCACACTGTACACCAATCATGGGTGTCTAAAACTAGATAATCTTAAAACTGTAAATCTTAAAACTTTGTCAAATTCTGTCTATACCTCACCCCTTTGAGTTCATAGCCAGCATTCTAATTTAAGTTTCTCTTGGTTAGTCACCATATATATGATATCGTATAATATCTGTGCTTTTATTCTTCTCTGTCTAACATTTTCACTTAAAATTATGCCATTACATTTTATTCGAATTCTTACAAACAGAAAAATGATTTGCTCTTTCTCCAGGCCTGAGAAATATTTTTCCCTTAATCTTTCTTTCTCTCATCCTGTCATTTTAGTGGGGGAGGGAGGCACACCCAGAATTTCTCAGGGCTTACTTCATGACCCTGAAGACTCTAGGGATTTTATAGGATACCAGAGATTAAACGCAATGAACCACATGCAAAGCAAACCAACTATCTGCTGTGCTAGCACTCTACCCCTCTTTATTCTTTTCCACTGTAGTTTGCAGTTAAAAGGTAAGCATTGACAAATGGAATTTTGACCAAATTAAGAAATATCAAGTTATTTTTCAAAATTAGATGTTAATAGGTAATTATTCTGAAATTATTTTTAGGAAAGATGAGGTAGTCGGGCGTTTGGATGCCTGTTTTGGATGCTGCTGAACTTGGTCCCGACTTGTGCCTGCAGTAGTCCCTGAATATCACTGGGTGCAACACTGTAGGCCCCAAGTACAAGTAGGTATGAATGAGAAGGCCCTTAGCACTACCACAATGGTCAAGGTAATCCCCAACAGTGTAAGAAATGCTCAAGCAACACCAAGTAGCCTTAGCAGAGGCCCCCATGTATCTGGAGCACCATTTGAGAGTTCTCTTCCCACAAAATAGTACTAATCAAAGTTATGCAGAGGATATGTATTGCACCTGCATATGATACATAGCCTGTTTTAGAACATCATAGAAAACAACATATAATATTTCTCATATGGTTATAAAGTACACATATATATTATTATAATTTATGTTATACAAACTATTACATACATATACAAAATATTTGTGTCATATGCCATAACAATTTTATTATTTGATATATAGTTCCTTTAAGCTGCATAAATACACATATATATGTGTATACATGTATAATCTGTATACTTGCATATATTTACATGTATTATGTATATTTTATATTCATATGTATTGTTTATATATGTATATATGCAGTTACTTATATTATATTTTATCTTATATTTATAAAGAGCATTTCATTTATTTAAATTAGAAGCATGCACCTAGACATTCCTAAGCACTCAGATAAATGAAAGTAGAGGGCTGGAGAGATATGCAGAGGTATTAAGACCATCGTCTTGCATGCACATGACCCTGGTAAAATCTCCAACATGGCATTTGGAACCTCAAGTGATTTCCTGAGCATAGACTTGGATATAAACCCTGAGAAAAAGTTTAGGTTTGCTCCCTTAAACCTTCAAACTTTCAAACTTCATACATACACTCCAAGCCCTGCAAGAATGAAAGTCTGAGCACCAAAGAAACAGTATAAAAAAAACAAATATATTCCATTAAATCATATTAGAAACAAAGTGTTTATAAGTGACAACATGGAGTAAAATAATATCAGTAAAATACTTCACTATTTTCCTTCTCACTGATTAACTCTGATGTCTAAATCATTGTAACTATATGGTTCAAACCCACCAATTAAAGTAAAATTTTTTTAATGTCCTCAGTATGTAGATATATAAGGTACATTTCTTACATTTTCTATATATTAATAACTAATTCCTACAACTTTGATAATTCTTGTTTATCTTTTATACTGAAAATTTTACTTAAATAATATGAATAAATGGAAAATTAGGCTAAAGGTCCTCTAATATATGTAACTTGATTTATATTTAAATAAAAATACTTGTCTATTAAAATTCAGGGAACTTTATACACTTAAATATTTAAAGATTATTGTTAATACATAGTCAAATTGTTCCTATTAATATTTTAATTCACTTAAATTGATTTTGGAATCTTAGATATTTACAATAAAGTCAGTAAAAACTTCAACAAAATAAGATATTATAAAAAATTTCCTCTTTCTGGGGCCCGGGAGATAGCATGGAGGTAAGGCGTTTGCCTTTCATGCAAAAGGTCATCGGTTCGAATCCCGGTGCCCCATATGGTCCCCCGTGCCTGCCAGGAGCAATTTCTGAGCACGAAGCCAGGAATAACCCCTGAGCACTGCAGGGTGTGACCCAAAAACCAAAAAATAAATAAATAAATAAATAAATAAAAATAAATAAAAATAAAAAATTCCTCTTTCGAGCTGCCATTTGACCCAGCAATTGCTCTCCTAGGTATATACCCTCAAGATGGAAGGACATTCATTCCAAAGCATATGTGCACACCACTATTCATAGCAGCATTTAGTGTAATAGCCAAGTCTTGGAACCAATCTCGATGTCCAACAACAGATGAATGGATCATTAAGATGTATCTATACACAGTGGAATACTACATGGCAGTCATAAATGATACAATCACAGACTTTGCAGCAACGTGGATGGACCTAGAACACATTATGTTAAACGAAGTAAGCCAGAAGATGAAAGATAAACACAGAATGATAACACTATTCTGAAGTAACTAGAGCATACACCTTATATACAACAAATACTCAGGACAGAAACTCCAAACATTGTAACAGTCAACATATACCGGAGAGCAGCACCCAAAACATATGAAAGAGGATCAACCAGAAACTCTGGACTATGCATTATGCCACCACACACACACACACACACACACACACACACACACACACACACACACAAAAACACAGCAACAGCAGAAACAGCAGCATAGAAAGACCAGGTAAGTAACCAGCCTTCTACTATAAAGGCCTATAATAAACATTTAGGGATCTTATGGAAGCACTCCATAATAATATCTTTCAATGCCTTTATATGTGTACACTTAAAATAACCTCTCAGCTCTTCTGTCCACAGGCGTTCATGGAAACAAAGCGCGGACAAACCAAGAATACATCTCGGGGCTCAATCACACGAGATACCATACCCAGATTGCACTATGAGAAAGCCCCGATAAAACTCCTTTAACACACCCTTTATCTCTAGGTTATACCTTCATATAGGACCAGAAGCACGAGATCACCCAGACCATCAAAGCAGCGACTGTGACCTACAGACTTATACTACAGGCTCTACTCATCGAAACACTCAAACTAACATTCCCTTGCTCTTTTCTCCACTCTTCTCAATACTGTTTT
>PVKC010020787.1:0-18475 GCA_004027635.1 Crocidura indochinensis
TATCTTGTTGAACTTAGCTAACATTATATTTCTTCGGTTAGCTATTTTCTATTTATTCCATTTTGTATTTTTTCTCACATACATTATGGTTTGATTATTTTCATAACTATTTACATTAACATTATCCAGGCATCTGGGGTAAGGAGCTAGAACTACTAGTTTTGTGCTTATTGGTCATTCATGGCAGTGCACAAGGAACCATATGCAGTTGTTATTGCTATTTATTTGATAGAACTGGATTCATCTATATAGAGGGCAATCATTATTCATTGTAATATCTCAAGTTGGATCAAAGGCAGTGCCACATATATGCAAGGTATATGTTCTGTCACTGAGTAAAATCCCCAGTTATCACACACCTCCTTAAATATGAAGGCATATATAATACTATGAAAAATTCCACTTGTCTCCAATTCCAAACATCTGGAATTGTTCCATGTGGATGGGTGTAAACATTGGGGATCCAAACAAATGGGAAATATTTTTATTTTGTTTTAATTTTAGGCCGCACCCAGCAGTGTTCAGGGGTTCTTCCTGACTTTGTGTCAAAGATCAATCCTGGTTGCCTCAATAGAACATGTGAGATACCGACACAGAAACTTGGTCAGTTGAGTGCAAGGCAAACCTCCTACCTGCTAGTGCTGGTAGAGAGCTAGAGCTGTACTATGGCTCTACCTAATAAAATCCCACTTCCCTATCTCACTGTTAGATAATGTGTGTTTTATAGTAGCAGAAAAAAGAAGAAAGAATAAAAGAAAGAAAGAAGAAAGAAGTGAAGGAAGGAGAAAGGAAGGAAGGAAAAGAGAAGGAAGGAAGAAGTAAAGAAGGAAGGAAGAAAGGAAGGAAGGAAGGAAGAAAAAAGAAAGAAAAAGAAAGAAAGGTAGGAAGGAAGAATGAAAGAAAAAAGAAAAAGAAAGAAAGGCAGAAAGAAAAAATAAATAAAAATGAGATTATATTTCCCCTAGGACTCTTCTATCTGAATGACATAATTGACATTAATATGAAGCTCTGAGATAGGTAAATGTTTTAATTTTACTGACAAACAGGGAAATGTTTCTTTCTGAAAGGGATCATTTAGGTAATAGCCTCATAAGATCTCTTTATAATTTTTATTCTATTAACTCCCCAAAATATGAGTTCCACTAAATATCAATATCATGAAATTAAAAATGCATATTTTATTCAGTTTGACTGTGCTCAATATTTAACTATGTTTTAAAAGAGCATATAGGGTAGATTTTTGCCCAATGTTTACACTTTAATTGATCATACCTCCATTATCAAAGGCTGTCTGCTATTTTTTGTTTTTGCCTCTGTCCATTTTTATCTTTTTCCTCAGTTAGTATGGAAATACATTTTTTGTTTGATTTTTGTTGTTGTCATTTACAGGTCACACCGGTGGTGTCTATTAATTGGGCTTACTGCTGGCTTTGATCTCAGGTATTAATTATTGTGAATCATGGTGAGCCATATGGAATCTGGAGACTGAATTGAGGTAGGACACATGTCAGGCTAATAATGCCTTAGTGGCTATATCCTGGAAAGGATATACTACTTTCATCCCGTTGTGCACACCCTTTGAAAAAGGTGGAGTGTAGTGAAAAAGATGTCTGTCCTCAGAGTTCCTTAGAGCTGGCTTTACCTTCCCAAATTGGTGATCCATTTTCATTACATTTATCTCACGCAGCTCAGTTCTTCATAAAATTTTGCTTAAATTCTTTTTTGGTGGGGTCAGAGGCACACCCGGTTACACTCATGGGACACACCTGGCTATGCACTTAGAAAATCGCTCCTGGCTTGGGGGACCATCTGAGACCCAGGAGATTGAACTGGGGTCAGTTCTAGGCTACAGAGGGCAAGGCAGATGACCTACCACTTCAGCAATTGCTCCAACCCTTGTTTAAATTCTTAACTTCAGTGTGTAGCCATAGTTTTTTGTTACCCTGCATATATGTATGGTCCATTTATTTTTAAAGCAGGAAGTTTTAGAAACTTATCTCTTGAGTTTAGTCCCCAGGGGTGATATATCTAATATGGGGCATAATACTTTTGTTCCTATGGGAAACAGTCAGGGCTAGTAAGATTCATCTCTACATTGAACTGTAGGCTTGTTATTGCAAAATCCTATCTCTGCCTCTCATACTCATCTTAATTTTACCCTTTGTCCTTTGTTGTAAGGGAGCTGTTAGTATAAGTTCTTTTTCAGAGGAACTTGCTTCATATATAGGTATGTATTTGGATGACTGTAGGAAAAAAATGAAATCTGAGTTTTGTGATGTGCCTCTGAATCCCCCAGGAAATAATTTGATTTGCTTTCATCACTTTATTCATGTAGGAATCACAATATATTCCCAAGTCATAAATAAAGCAATAGATTTATGTTCATCTTCTTTTTTTCCACTGCCAAAAAAAGCATAAACCAAAACCAAAAACAAAACACTCTGAATCTCTGTCTGTCAAGTCCATAAAGTATTTTCTGTTTTATTCTTAAGAACTTGAAATTTTCACACAGAGCAAGGTAATTTGAGTATAAAATAAGATACATAGCATAAAGAAAAGAAAAGAATATTCTTGAATACTATAAATCATCTTAGTGAACCAAAGTCTGAGCACACATATCATTGGATTAATTGGATTTCAATTTAACTCACAACCCTAATTCAAATATTCACATTTCTAAATATGATTAGTTCCAATTTGATGTCTGATAAGGCTTTTAGAACTTTTTATTCCTTATTCACAACATTTGTATTTGTCAGTAGCCAAAGTATTTTGAGATGATTATAGGATGTGTTCCACCTTTAACAATAGGAGATGATGCCAGAGCTTTAGGGTAATTAGGGTGCTTGCTTTGCACACAACCAACCTGGGTTCCACTCTGGAAATCCTGTTTCTTCATGAATGATCTCTGAGTGCAGAACCAGGAGTAATCCTTGAACAGAGCAAGTTAGATCTCCCCCAAACAAAACTACAGCAACAAAAACAAGTAACAGGACACACAAGTATGCAAAATCCACTCACTGCTATTCTTGCAAACTGTTGTCAATGAATTAGAATACATCATTAAAATACTTATAGGATTTAATTAATCTAATTATAGCCAAATGTAGGCATTTTATTTGTTATATAAAAAGAAAAGTTAAGCCTTAATATATGCCAATATCTTTGGTTAAAGACAAGTTCTGAATCCATTGTGTTTTCAAAAGAGTACCAGGAAAGACTTTCCCATTATACCTCTGCATTTTTGAAATAAATAATCTTATAGACCAGGAAGTTCATTATTGATATAATATTGAAAAACATATAATTACAAAATATAAGATGAAAATATAAAATTAATGATTATTACGTCCAATCTAAATTTATTTTAATGTAGACTAGAAAGTCTTAGTTTTCATTAGAGTTCACAAATTCTTGTAGTTATTATAAGAACTCTAGGACAAGTCTTCTTAGGAATAGCATTTATGAGATATTCAAAAATCAAAAGTATTTAGTATGGGAAAAAACTAAGATGTGGACACATAGGTTGTTTGAACAGAGGAAAAAACAACAACAGTTTTGTTATAATCAGAAAACAGTCACAAGAGATTATCACTCTTAACTTGGTGACTGTCTAAGCATTCTTTTCTTACTCTTAAATATTAATTAAAAATATATAGTATTCTGCTAAATTTAGAAAAACTGCTGTTAGCTATTAGATTTCACAAAGCTTATTTTTTTTTTAATAAATGAGGGCTGTACCTTCCATTCATTCTTATGTTATATTGGCTTGCTTTCAAATTTTGCTATCCAATTTCAAAGTACATTTTCATATGACATACTGATAACCATACAGGTGTTTTTTTTTTTTTTTTTTTTTTTTTTTTTTTTTTTTTTTTTTTTTTTTTTTTTTTTTTTTTTTTTTTTTGGTTTTTGGGTCACACCCGGCAGTGCTCAGGGATTACTCCTGGCTCCATGCTCAAAAATTGCTCCTGGCAGGCACGGGGGACCATATGGGGCACCAGGACTCGAACCGATGACCTTTTGCATGAAAGGCAAACGCCTTACCTCCATGCTATCTCCCGGGCCCCATCCATACAGGTTTTAATGTCAAGTTTTTCAATGCTTGTCACAACAATATATTTGAATATTATACCTAATATTAATATTGATTATATTATGATTTTAATATGTTATAATATTAATGTTAACCACTAGGTCAAAATAGTTCAGCATTCTTGTACTTTATCATTGACTCATTTGACATGGTGAGTATCACGAAGAGTGACCCAAGGACCTCTAATATCTGCTTGGAAGAACTCCATATAAATCATAAGAAAAAATAGAAATAAATAAAAATATAAATATTCCTCAAATAATCTGACTATATATGTACCTATATTCTGTATGAATACATAAAACTCATGTATATATAGAGAAAGCACTTAGGAAATAAATTAGATATATTGTTGAAAAAGTAAGAGAAAGCATGCTGTATTTCATTATAAATCACGTTTGGATTAATAATCCAGTGGATAGGGTAATAGCCTTGCTCACAAGCAATCCCGGTTTGATACCTGGCTTCCCATTTGATCTACTCAAACCCATGAGGAGTGAAGACTGAGCTCTCTGTCAATTATTTGATCATAAAGCTAAATAACTGAGATTCTATAGTTTTTTCAACAGGGTTGCCAGTACTTTTTAATACTATGTTTTGTGGTTAGTTTTGTATCCCACCATGTCTATAAAATGCACCTGAGCTATTGGATATAGTGTATAAATTAGACTTTAAAATCAGATCATTTTGCCTAGCCTAATAGTAGACATATGTAAGTTTCTGAGCAGGTTTTAGTATACTAAGCTATAGTGTTTGGTATGTTTACTATTTTAAATAATTTTGATATACATTTAACTTGTGGTTGATTATGACACATTGAACAAAATGTACCAGTAACCCCTTTGCAATCAAGGAATACCTTTATCGATAAATTAAAATTATATTTATTTATGTGCAGAAAGAGAACATACTTGAACTGAACCTATTATAAGTCATTCTAGTAATAAAAACTGAAATGATTAGAAATAGACTCTAAAATCATAATTTCTTGAAAATTAGCATACAGTGTGGTAAAATATATTATAAATAGAAATTAAAAATGAGAAGAAACTTTTTATGATAGGAGCTAATTCTAATATGCCTGATGAGTGATCCCTCTAATAAACATAAGTTTGTTTGGGGATCACACTTAGCTATATTCAGGTTCTAATCCCAGCTCTGAGTTTAGGAATTGTTCCTACTGGGGTTCAGGGATTAAATGTTGGTCTGTTGTGAGTATAAAAGTACCTATCCAATGTATTATTTCTTGGGACCTAGTAGGAGGGTTTTAAAATTAATCAAACTTTCTATAAAATTTACTATTTAAAATTATAAATAGAAATTGGGGATGAACCAATAATACAACAAATATTTACTTTGCATATGACTAACCACGATTTGATCCATGACATCCAATATGGTTCCCTGAGAAGTGCCAGCATTGATGCCTGCATGTTAAGCAGGAATAATTTCTAAGAAGAGCCATGTGTGGTTCTCAAACAAATAAAATAAATAAATAAAATTATAATTAGTAATTGATAATATTTGAACTCATGGACTTGTGAGGTTCTTAGTAGAGTCAATATTAAAGTGGTAAATTGTCAATGCCAATATCTAATAATATCAGTGAATTTAAAATTGTGTAAAAAGAGAGTGCTCTTTTTCACTGGCTACAATGAGCAAATATTTAAATGGATTATATTGTCACTTTTTATTCAATATTTTTACATGTTACTATGGTTATTATTCAAAATAATTGTAATAAACTACAAAAATTTAGGTAACATGTCAAAGAAAAGGTAGGTACTCTATATAGGTACTATATAGGTTTGTATACTATCTAAATTTATTATGCCTATTGGTTTAGGGTGAAAGGACTTTTCTCAGTGAACACTCTGAATAGTCATATTCATGGAATCAAATGCAGTACAGGATATTCAACTGAACTCAGCTATGTGCAAAGCAAGTGTAATTAATGCCTGTGCTTAAACTTTTAAGAAGAAATTTAATCAAATAAAAATAATGCAAGTGACTTTAGATCAGTTTCTCAAATATTTCTCTTAAGCTTTGATTATTCTTTATGTTTTCAGAGGTAGAAAATAGCAAATAGTGAAGGATGAAAGAGAAAATGAGTCACTAAGAAAGCTAATATCTCATTAGATTAAAAAAATTCAGTCTGCTTTTTCATGAATGCAATTAAGGCATTGAGAAGACTAAAAGGTCTTATCAAATTCTAGGTGATGAAGTGAAATAACTCAACTAGTTAAAAATGCATGCCAAACTTGTGTTTAATCAAAAGCAATTTAACAACTTGGTCACGGACCACCAGCCACCTCATAATTTTTAAAGATAATCTGTACATAAATATGTGTTCTGAATATTTTAATTCAAAGTAAATCCCAAGTAAAGCTATATATATATATATATATATATCTGATAAAATAGAAGTACCACTCTTATCTGATATTAATCCAAATATCTTATGCAGTATACTTAATTGCAGAGCAGTTTAAGAAATAAAGTAGAAAATACAAACACACAAAGCAGATAACTTTTCCTATTCAAAAGATGCCTAGGGTTGGCAGACAAAATAAATTTTATATAATCTAAATAATTTAGAAAATATCATGTTTATAAAATGGTGACTTTCATTAAGATGTAATCCAAAACCAGAAATAAAAAGAAAAAGAATTGCTAAGATAGTAAACTAATTGCTATTACATTTTAAAATACACAATTCAGTTAATTACATTGTACTTACTTGGTGCATGGTCTTGGTCTAGAGACGAACTTCTTTCAATTCCAGGCATTAACAAACTAAAAACAAGTAATAAAATCTGCCTCAAAGGTAGGAATTTAATGAGCCAATAAAAATGAATGTGCTCCAACAAATGTAATTTACCAATAATTTTATAACTTTGGTCAAAAGAGTCAATATAGTCAGAGGTGAATACTGTCATCTTTCAAGAGGCCTTTTTCTAAAGAATAACTTGGTCAAGCACTTTACATAATCCCTGTGTACTTATCATTTTACAGATAATTAAAGCCTAAATCGTAAACATTAAAATACATTTTAAGCTTCATTTCTTAATTAGTGTTCTGGAACATATCAATAAGTAAAACTATGTAGTTCTACTTATCTCTCAAAATTATTTAGCATTTTTTTCGTAAGCCAACACTTCATTTGTTCTGAAAATTGGGAAACAGTTCCAAATTCACGTTCCTACTTATTAAGGTCACAATTTCAAGGGAATGAAGCATTTTATATCCGTCTTAGAGAACACCGACTATATGGATAGATTAATGTTTGTGTAGTAGAACTATGAGCGGAAATGTTGCATGATTTTAAGATATATTCCTCTATGTCTAAATGCATAAATTTAATGCACATCTTATCTTTTGTCAGGTATAAAAGGAATATATCTACCTAAATTAAAAATCCCTCTAGTGGGGCTGGAGAGATAGCTTGGAGGTAGTGTGTTTGCCTTGCATGCCGAAGGACTGTGGTTTGAGTTCCAGCATCCCATATGGTCCCCCGAGTCTGCCAGAAGCTATTTCTGAGCGTAGAATCAGGAGTAACCTCTGAGAGCTGACAGGTGTGACCTCCCCATAACAAAACAAAATCCTTCTAGTTACTAAAAATTATTTTTTAAATATTATTTAAAATATTTTATAATTGTTTTAAATTTTTTTCATATGCAGGGGCTGGAGAGATAGCACAGCGGTAGGGTGTTTGCCTAGCACTTGGCCAATTCAGGATGGATCTTGGTTTGATCCCAGCATCCCATATGGTCCCCTGAGCCAGGAGCGATTTCTGAGCTCAAATCCAGGAGTAACACCTGAGCATCACTGGGTGTGACCACACACACACACACACACACACACACACACACACATAGCAAAACATTTTTATGTGCAAATATCAGTTAAATATAAATGTATTATGATAAATAATGTTCAGAATTTTAACTTTCTAAAACTATTTATTGAAAATATAGTTCCCGTCCACTATTAGTAACATTTTATAAAGTTCAATAATTAAATTATTTGTGATTACATTACTTTGTGTTAAATTTAAGAGGATCTTAAAAGGTATCAGGGAATTGTGGTTGTGAATAAATGATTACAATGTGACTAAATTTACTTTGGCCAGAACAGTATTCAAAGATCATAGGCTGTTCAGGAATCATGAGATAGCTGTAATTGAGAAGAAAACAGATTTCTGTCTGCTGGAATCAGACATTAGTTAATTATGGACAGTAGAAATAGAGCAAGCAAGTGTCCCATCACCTTGTCTAGGTAACTATGCAATGGAAAATCTCTGGGAATTTCTGGTTGTAATGATGGCTTGCTAGCTAGCAGTCAATCATGGACTGACAGGACAGGGATGTTTATTTGCAAGGTGTAAGCATTCTTGATAGTTGTCTCTGGCACCATCTACTTGCTGGAATTATTTTCTCCTTACTGATTCCCCTCAGAGTTACAATAGAAATAAAAGAAAATATGGTATCTACTATAACCACCTACTAATATATCAGTCTACTATATCTATATCAGTAAATTTGGGAGAATCAATAGATGGCATACACCAAGACTTCAGTATCTGTCTGTTCCTTTTTTTTTTCTTTTGCAATGGTGTAAGTATAGGAAAAAAGGATTGTGATCCTTAAAGTTTTATATCTTAGACACTGCTTCATGCTGTATTTTATAACCCTATTGTGAGGGCTATTTTTTGATAAGTTTGTCTTCTTGTCTCAAAACATTGATTTAGAATGTATTCTTCTATCTCTTTTTAAAAATGTTCTCAATGATTATATAAAAAGTCACATATGGATTACTACAACATTTGAAAATCATTTTAGTAAATAAATTAGTTATTATAAATATTATTGCTGGCTGTCTGTGTCTATTTTTCTGGATATTCACTTATGTCAATTTGGTCCTATATAAATGTTTTTAGTTTATTATCATCTTCTGTTTCTATATATGAAATATAATATCCTATCTTCATTTCTATTCATTGCAAAAGAGTTACTCTCTTCTCTTTTGTTTATCTTTGCAATATGAACAAGAAAATAAACTGTTTGCTTCATTGATATTTTATATTGTCTTTCTTTAACCTATTTTATTTCCACTGAGTTGTGTGCCATTCTTTCCTTTTATTAACTCTGAGCTTAGTCTGCTCTTGATTTTCGAGTTCCATGATGTATAAGTACTACATTTATTTGAGAACATTTTTCTCTCAACACAGGGGTTATTCACTTTAAATTTTTTTCATAAAACTCTATTAAGAGAATTGTTCTGTTATCATAAGATAAAGAATGCTGTTTTCTATTTTAGGTTTTAAGATAATTTCTTAAATGTTTTCCTTTGATATACTGGTTTATTGCAGTATATTGTATAATTTTCAAATGATTAAACATTTTTCCTATACATGGATGTACATGGAATCTATTATGCTGAGTGAAATAAGTCAGAGAGAGAGAAAGATGCAGAATGGTCTCACTCATCTATGGGTTTTAAGAAAAATGAAGACATTCTTGCAATAATAATTTTTAGACACAAAAGAGAAAAAAGCTGGAAGTCACAGCTCACCTCATGAAGCTCACCACAAACAGGGATGAGTTTAGTTAGAGAAATAACTACGTTTTGAACTATCCTAATAATGAGAATGTACAAGGGAAATAGAAAGTCTGTCTAGAGTACAGGCGAGGGTTGGATGGGGAGGAGGAAGATTTGGGACATTGGTTATGGCAATGTTGCACTGGTGATGGGTGGTGTTTTTTACATGACTGAAACTCAAACACAATCATGTATGTGATCAAGTTGTTTAAAAGAAAAAAGAAAATAGCATCTTGGGGCCCGGGAGATAGCATGGAGGTAAGGAGTTTGCCTTTCATGCAAAAGGTCATCAATTCGAATCCCGGTGCCCCATATGGTCCCCCGTGCCTGCCAGGAGCAATTTCTGAGCATGGAGCCAGGAGTAACCCCTGAACACTGCCGGGTGTGACCGAAAAACCGAAAAAAAAAATAAGAAAATAACATCAATTTTTATCACTCTTCGTTAAAAAGGTATTTGTATTATTTCAATATTATAATGTCTACTGGTATTTATTGTACACCTAACATATATTCTAACCTGGAGAGTATTCCATGTGTACCTGAGAAGAATTTTTCTTCTGTGCTATTTTATATAAAATATTTTTATGTAAATTAACTCCATTTGACCTATATTTTAATTTAATTATTGAGGAGCAGATCATTGATTTAATGTTTGGAAATCTTATCTAGTTTGAAATTAGTGTAATAAATTTTATATTAATATTATGCCCATATGAATTACTACTTATCTATTCATAGATGTTAATGTATTTAGATTGCTTTATGCTATAATTATTATTTATATTATTATAACATGCATGTGTAATCATTATAAAAATAACATAAATTTTGACTTAAAATTACACTATTTTGGGGCCGGAGAGGTGGCTCTAGAGGAAAGGTAAGCCTTGCAAGCTCTAGCCCAAAAGGACCGCTGTTCGATCCCCTGGCATCTCATATGGTCCCCAAAGCCAGGGGCAATTTCTGAGCACTTAGCCAGGAGTAACCCTTGAGTATCAAATGGGTGTGCCCCCCCCAAAAAAAACAGAAAAATTTACACCATTTAAAATTATATCTACAGCTTTTGCTTCTGGTTTATAAATTAAATAAAATAATTAAATGAAATAAATGGAAAATTTCCATAAATTAAATTTTATTACTTGTATAAATTTAATGCCATAGTTTCTTGTAGGCAAGTTATAGTTGAGTTTATGTTTTATCTATTAAATCACAAGTGGTAACTTTTATTGAGAAATTCTAGCATTTACAATTAAATTAACAGTTGTCAAGTAAATTTATTTTCTGGTTTCATGGAGTTTATTCATTAAATTATTCTCTTTTCATTTATGATCTTATGATTTTCTGCCTATTTTTATTATTATTGAATATACAATATTCTTTGAACATATTCATAGCAAATATTTTGAAATTATATTAACTTATCTTCAATAACGTTATTAACAACTTAGGATAAAATTTAGGAATTCAAAATACATTTATTCTCAGCAGACACTTGACAATAATGTCATGATGATGTAGTCTATCATTATATTTCAGTGATTCAAGTATCCAATACAAATTGGGTGGGGATAAGAATGATGTGTTTCTAATAAAAGCTGTTTCATTGCAATATAGGTGGCCTGTTTAAAAATTTTAGAAGGGAGCCAGAGAGATAGTATGGAGGTGGGGCACTTGCCTTGCATGCAGAAGGACGGAGATTCGAATCCCGTCATCCCTTATGGTACCCTGAGCCTGCCAGGAGCGATTTCCGAGCATAGAGCCAGGAGTACTCCCTGAGCGCTGCTGGGTGTGACACAAAAACGAAAAAAAAATTTAGAAGAAAGAGATATATTAAAATATATCAAATTACCAATTCACATATTATTCTCTAAGTATTTTACTATTCAATGGTGTTAGTCTATGCTTTCTTACTTTGGGGGCTTATTTCAGTTCATTTATAGTATTTTTTTTTGAAGTTACAAGACTCACATTAAGTTCGATGATCACTGGTGAATGTCTCTTTGCTATAGTACTGAAATAATGCTTCTCCTAAAGTTTTACAAGGCAAAATATAAAGCATTACAAATTCTTAAGAATTCAATAATTGGGAATGCACAGTGTATATGATGCTTATCTAGACATGGTCAATCTAGATATGGTCACCAAGCACAGACAAGAGTGATACCTGACCACAAACTAGTAGTATGTCCTGCACATAGCTGGATGTGTCTCCCAAATAACAAGACACTTCTAAAAGCTATACATGATCTCACAACTAAGAACTTTATTTCAACTGGGAAAATGCTATTTTCCTATCTGTGTTCATTTATATCAGCTTAAAAAACATCAAAATTCATAAAATGCAGGGTAAATCTTTAAAAAATCTTGAAATAATTTAAAACTGTATATGACTATATTTTATTATAGCATGGATTACTTTGCTTAAAAATAAAATAAAACTCAATTTTATTCCATACCAATGATAATTTGTTTATTTAAAAAATGTGATAGCCAAATAATTTTTGCTCAAATATCTGAAAAACTACATTTATGCCTATCAAATACTGACTCACACAACAGTGAGTTTAAAATCATAAACAACTTATAGAAAGTAACTTACTTTCCAGATTTTGTAACTCCCTATAGTTTCCCCCCAAATTCAAAATTCCCCTGACAGATTTTAAAATTCACAATTTTCCTGACAAATTCAAAATATAGTCTACTGGGAAAGTAGAAACTATAAATATATAAAACAATATTTTTTGTAATATCAAACATTGTTTTTAAATTAAATTCAAGGCTATATAATCTCCAGACAGTTTTCTTAAACCAAACTATGCATATATCTGTTTTTCCCATTATTTCTATGTACCGTGGATGCATGACTGGATTAAACAAATTTGTGTGACTAATTAAAACAAGATTGTAACTAAAGTTAATGAGTGAGATTTGCACAAAATAGCTAAATAAAGATATAATAACAAAGGAAATTAAAAACAAGGACAGGAAGCAATCATATGATTATAGGGTACAGCAATATCAATAACATTCTGAAGAATAAAAATATTCATAATATTTTACACACATTAAGTATTTCTGAGTTTCCTCAAAAATATATATATATATTAATTGGAGGGAGGGGTTCACAAACGGTGTTTTGGAAGTCCCGGGGCCTCAACAGAATTTCAAGGACAGCTGGCCAGTGATTCAATAACAAAAGCACTGAGGATGTTATGCTGCTCTGGTTGCAGTGATGGAATGGCCACTTATTGTGCCGGAGACTCCAGAGTCATCCCAATCACTGCCAAAGACATTAGGGTGGCACCCAACAATGGTCATACTAAATTCTCTTCTGTCTTCTCTTATTATACTTCCCCAATATAGTCCTTGATAATTATTATGACTACAAAAATTCCAGCTGTATAATTTCCACAAAACAGAAGAGTCACATGTAGAATAATGAAAGCATTTAAATTTTTGTATTATATATAAAGAACTTAAATATCATCTTTATTCTTTATTAATTTTAAATATGCAGTGTTAATATTAAACTTAATATTACTCTTTTTATTAAGTTAGATTATTTGGGGAAGGGGCAAACTGGCATACTCAGGTGTTTCCCTGACTCTGAGCTAAAGAATCACCTCTGGCAGAGCTATTAGGCACCATATATGGTGTTAGGTATTGAATCAGGATGAGCAGCATGCAAGGTAAGTATCCTCCTTGCAAGATTATCACTCCAACTTGACAAATGAAGGTTTTTTATTTTATTTTATTTTATTTTATTTTATTTTTTATTTTTTTATTTTTCACAGCATTATTTATGATACATAGTGACAACGAATGAGGGGTACTCCCATCTCAGTGCTGTCCTCCATCCACCCCCGTTTCCAGCATGCATTTCATATCTACCTCCCTTTCCCCCCCAGAATACTAGTGCAACTGGTTTCCATTTTATAGCTTGTTGTAGATTGTCTATTCTGTTGTCATTTGCGATAAAAAGAAAAAGAAGAAAAAAGAATAAAAGGAGAAAGCAAGGAAGAAGATTAAAAATAAAATTGGCTACTACTATCAAAGAAAATAAAAAAGATCGAGAAAGAGAAAAAGAAAGAAAAAAAATGCACCCGGCTAATGAGAAAAAAAATCATCAAACAATATCCATAGAAGTGAGTAGGGAAGAGAAAAGTGGAGGAAAGAAGGAAATAAAGTAAAAATCTAACCAATCAAAACAAAACCAGAAAAAGAAGGGGTGCTTCAGTGGTAGGGTTTGGCATTCCCTCCACTTTTTTTTTTTGTATAGGCACAGTACAAATGAAGTTTTTATAGATTTTTATTATCGTGTATATTTTGTTTTTTGAATTTATAAATCATTTTAATATATTCATATATTAAGCTTAAAATTTTATTTGATCATTAATATATTTATTAACAATATTAACTATAGTACAATATCATTATAAAATGCATATGCACTGTGATTTATGTTATTTGACATGCTTCATATAAATAGAAACCCATTAAACAAGAAAAAACAAAAAACTCTGAAATACATAAACTAGAAATGCTTTCAAAGATATGAGAAAAGTAACTTTTTGTACTGACTTACCTTAAACTATAAACTTCTCATGCTAAGCTAAATGAGATATAGTTCCCACAATTACCTGCAGAGCAGGTATAGTAAAAAATTTAACTAAAAGCAGGTTTTCAAAATATATATCTATATATTTCAAATGACTTTCTATGGGAATTAGATGAAGAGGAGAATAACACTGAAGGAACAATAGGTGAGAGTAACTTAAGAAATCTTGACATTTAAAAAGTTAGCAGAGAGTGTGAACCTCCATTTAACCTCCTCTCTGAAACTCATCTGTCTTAAAATATTTGCCAAGGCAGTTTCATTTAACCTGCTGATTTAAAATTGTTCCTTGAGGCTGATTTTGTTAAAACTTCTTTGATATTTTATGGTTCCATAGTTTCATGAGTACTGTAAATGCCATAAAATTCAAAAATGGCCTGTCAACACGAATATATACCCTAACGTAAAAAAGAAGCCATTTTACAGAATTTTTGTTTCTATTAAACTCTGGCTTAAATTAAAACAAAATAACTAATATGTCTAAAGGTTTAGTATAAATATTTCTTTATTTTCCCTAAATGTTTCTTTTTTAAAAAAATATGTGTTTCCACTTAAAGGACTCTATGAGCAATCTATAATATAAACCAATATGATTAAATCTATAATAAAAATAAATATATGTTGGATCATGTTTGTATGTATTAAATTAAAATTTGAGTTATACAATTACGACACTCATCAGGCACAAAATTAGTAATTAGATACTAGTGATGCTACAGGTAGGAACCATTTATTTTTACTGTACCAGTCTAGGAAGTATCGATTAACTTAAACTTTTGCATCTTCACAAACTCTAAATATACTTTCATTTCTCTAACGCCGAGAGCTTTTTTGTTTGTTTGATTTTTCCTTTTCGTGCAACCCAGTGATTCTTCTAGCTTTTCTTTCAGAAATTACTCCCGGCAGGCTCAGAGATTCATACAGAAAGTCGGGGGTTAGGTCACATACCCCTGAGCTAAGAGGTTACTGTTGTCTCTGTACTCAGAAATCACTTCTGGTAGGCTCAAAAGACCATATGGGATTCCGGGAATCGAGCTGGGTCTGTTCAGGGTTGGCTGCACGCAAGGCATCCTACCTCCATGCATTGGCTCCAGACGCTAACCCTTAAGAATTTTTTTTAAGAGAAAACATGCATTTCATAAAATAAAATTTCTGTTGGTAATGTGAAACACACATAAAGAGCTTAAACTTGAAGTTTTAATCTCATCACAAACTTCATCTGTTTGTTCATCTTTCTATCTCTATCTATCTATCTATCTATCTATCTATCTATCTATCTATCTATCTATCTATCTATCTATCTAACTATCTATCTATCTATCTACATAACATCTATCTACCTATAATATATCCATGAGTCTAATTATAGAGTATCCAGGAGAAAATATTACTGGAGATATTAACACTTTTGTTAGTTTTCTAGAAATACATATTACAAAAAAAATGAACTTGAGCCATTGCCTACACATTTCTTTTTTTTGTTGTTGTTTGTTTTTTTGTTTTTGGGTCACACCCGGCAGTGCTCAGGGGTTACTCCTGGCTCCATGCTCAGAAATTGCTCCTGGCAGGCACGGGGGACCATATGGGGCACCGGGATTCGAACTGATGACCTTTTGCATGAAAGGCAAACGCCTTACCTCCATGCTATCTCCCGGGCCCCAAACTCACTGATTCTCACTTAAGCAATTGTTACTCTGCTGTTGAGGCCTTCCATTGATTTTTATTTTGCCTATCAAGTATTTCAGTTCTGTCATTTCTGTTTAAAGTTTTCTCATTTCTACTCATATTATCTTGAGTCTTATTTTTTGTTCAACTATGGTTTCTTTGAGTACCTTGAACATCCTTAACGTTTCCACTCTAAAGTCCCGGTCAAAGGGTGTATATAGGTTGTTGATTATTAGTTTTTTTTTTTTCAGAACTAAAGTATTTATTTACTAAATATGGTGGGTTTCTTTAATGTTTCTTCATTGTGACCTTTGAAGTTTGGTGATGTTTTTATGTGCTACAGAAATTGTCACAAACTGGAAGTAATGCAGAGCTGTAGAGCAAACCAGAGTGTTTGTTCTCTTTTGGGGGCACATTGGTTTGTGTTGAAAATGGGTATTTTAGGGGCCGGAACAGTGGTGCAAATGGTAAGGCAGGTTTGCCTTGTATAGCACTAACCTAGGAAGGATTGCCTTTCAATCCCTTGGCGTTCCATATGAGCCCCAGAGCCAGGAGTGATTTCAGAGTGATTCCTGAATGTCACCTGTGTGCCCATCCCCTCAAAAAAATAAAATGGGGGGCCAGGCGGTGGCGCTGGAGATAAGGTGCCTGCACTAACCTAGGACGGACTGCGGTTTGATCCCCCGGTTCCCCATATGGTCTCCCGTGCCTGCCAGGAGCGACTTCTGAGCGAAGAGCCAGGATTAACCCCTGAGCATCACCGGGTGTGACCCCCAAAAAATAAAAATAAAATAAAATAAATAGACTAGGTAATTTTAGTCACAGTGAGGACTCACTCCTGGCCTTGCTGTCTGCATCAGTTTCTTGGGACTATTTGGCTACTTGGAGAACAGAAGGTTGGTGGAAGAACCCACGTATTTTCCTGGTGCTTCTTTTCCCTTTAGGAAACAATAACCTGGGATGAAAAATAGTTCACAAATTGTCACAAAGAGGATTCTACTGACTCAGTACATAGAACTGTATCAGATAAATTATTTTAATAAGATAATTTCAATATTAAAAGTCAAATACGGTGGCTAAATTGATAGTATAGCTGACTAGGTGCTTGCTTTGCACTGGGACTTGATAGCCAACTAGGACATGATTCTTGGTACCATAAATATTTCTCTGAGCAGCTTCAGGAATAATACCTAACCACAGAGGTAGGAGTAAGCCCTTGGCATTATGTATGGTCTCCAAACAAAATGGCAAATAAAACCACATACTTCTCAAGGAAAGGACATGAATTTATTCACTATGGAGTGATACTCTTTAGAATAAGTTGAAACAGGCCACCTAAAAATTATACTGTGTTTATTTCTTCTAGACTTTTAAATTGCAAGACCTTCACTATTTATCTACCATCATAGTCTGTGTTGTATTAGTTGGGATATATTTAGAGTGAAGGATGTTTATACCTATCAAAATGTCAGAGTATTTAGGAAAATATGAGTAAAGAATTAAATTTGTAGAGTATTTAAGCATGTAGGTTTTATTACTAAAATCATATTTATGCTTTTCTAGAATATTGGAAATCACATGCTTTCAATTGGTAGTGCAGCAATTACCACAATTCTAGAGTTGAAAAAGCAAATGTATTGTTTTGCAATTAAGGAAATCAAAAGCTTGAAATATATATGATCAGTTGAAATGTCAGTCAAATGGAATTTATTTCTTCAAATAATAGGGGAAATTTGCTGCATTTTCTAACTTCTAGATTCTGCCTACCTTGATTTATGGGCTGTTCCCTCCTTCTTGTTACATTAGGTACTTTGCTTCCATATTTAATATCCATCTGATCACAGACAGGAAAGGTTTTGAGATTATAAAGGTTACTATAATTTAATTGTGGACACTGAGTAGCTTAGAAGTAATTATGTCATATCTCATGATTTCAAGTCTTAATAACAGCTGCAATCTCTTTCCTACTGTAAAATAGTATGCTGAAAGGCTCATGATTTTACCCAGCATAACGCTCATGGTTTGTTTGTGTGTGTGTAAATGTGCTTACAAGTGTAGTGGTGACTTTCACAATATTTCTTCAAGACTTTCTGCTTCTCATAATAAGAGACAATTATATAATTCCCATGTGTCACTTCCTAATATAAAAACAAGTGTAAATTATGACTCTAAAGCTGCATATATCTATTATGCTGAGCTAAATAAGTCAGAGAGAGAGAAAGATGCAGAACGGTCTCATTCATTTATGGGTTTTAAGAAAAATTAAAGACATTCTTGCAATAATACTTTTCAGAGACAGAAGAGAGGAGGGCTGGAAGTTACAGCTCACTTCATGAAGCTCACCACAAAGAGTGATGAGTTTAGAGAAATAACTAAATTGAGAACTATTCTAAAAATGAGAATGTATGGAGGAAATAGAAAGCCTGTCTACAGTCCAGGTGGGGGAGGGGATGGGTAGGTGGGAGATTTGGGACACTGGTGATGGGAATGTTGCACTG
>PVKC010020788.1:0-18486 GCA_004027635.1 Crocidura indochinensis
TCTCCTCTCCTTTCCTTTCCTTTCCTTTCCTTTCCTTTCCTTTCCTTTCCTTTCCTTTCCTTTCCTTTCCTTTCCTTTCCTTTCCTTTCCTTTCCTTTCCTTTCCTTTCCTTGCATCTCCTCTCCTCTCTTCTCTTCTCCTCTCCTCTCCTTCCCTTTCCTCTTTCCTTTTTCCTTTCCTTTCCTTTCCTCTTTCCTTTCCTTTCTGTTTTCATCAGTATTCCTTTGACCATGCCACCTCTAAATTCTGGCAAATCTCTTACACTCTGATACACTAGGGTTTATTTCTGCCAACCTCCCCAGTCATTCACCTACACTTTTGATTTATCTAGTCATTGGCATTGCTTTAGGAGTATCCAATTAGTTGGAAAAATGTCATTACCAGGGTGCTGTCATGGTGCACTGTTTAGGTAAATGTCATTTCCTGGATTCAGGTAAAGTGAGAGGGTGCTGGAGCAGGAACGCTGCGTGCTGAGCCAGCAAGCTAGGTGGAAAGGCCAGGCAGCTCATTTTTCCCAGACTGGGTAATTGCCCCAGAAACAATAGGAAGACTGGACTTTCTCCTTTGCTTCTCTAAAGACTGCTGCTCTTGTTGCTCACAGCTGGGCGCCTGTGCCAGGAGTTTGAGGGCAGTATGCTGCAGGATAAAATGTGGTGTAGTGTGGAAGCTGATGTAGTACCTCCCTCTGCGATGTCCCACCATGTCAGCCACTTGCCTTAACCTAAAATAGAGCAGAAGGGATGTAGAGGAGGAAGCTTTGCAGAATCAACTTTCAGAGCGGCAAGTGTCTCTTGGTCACGTGGATTCTTCTCCAGGAGATTACTTTAGTTAGTGAGATTATAGTGAGATCTATAACTAAGAGAAGTCAATACGTGAGATCTCATATGCAATTGTTTTCATTCCAGTTGGAATTGAAAGGCCTTGATATCAGAGCTCCTGGCATGTGCACTGAAACGTGCTCGGGCATCTAAGGAAACCTAACCTTCTTTCCACTGCTAGGGCATTTAATTAACCTTTCCATTTGTTGTGTATTTAATTTTCTATTTGAAAACTTAAAAGGCTATACAAGGCTTTCCTTACTTTCTCCCCCCTCTTTCTTTCCCTTCTCTCTTCTTCCTTCCCTTTCTTTATCTCCCTCCCTCCATTTCTTTCTTCCATACTTCTCCCTCCCTTTCTCTTCTCCCTTTCTTTTCTTTCTTTCTTTCTTTCTTTCTTTCTTTCTTTCTTTCTTTCTTTCTTTCTTTCTTTCTTTCTTTCTTTCTTTCTTTCTTTCTTTCTTTCTTTCTTTCTTTCTTTCTTTCTTTCTTTCTTTCTTTCTTTCTTTCTTTCTTTCTTTCTTTCTTTCTTTCTTTCTTTCTTTCTTTCTTTCTTTCTTTCTCTTTCTCTTTCTTCTTTTTCTATTTGAGGTACACTTTTGAGAGATTTTTAGTGATCAAGAGCACTTGACTGTAATGTGGAGTTTGGTAGGTAAAGCTACATTTAGTTTTCTTTTAGTGACTAATTAATGGGACAACCATGTGTCTTCTTTTCTCTAAGCCCCCTTTTATTAACTTTTATCCAAAATTAGCTTTATTTCAGAATCCATAAGCATCAACATGAGAAATGATGAGTAAAGCACTAAAAGGGTGCTAGCCACATTTAAGGCTCTGGTTAAAGGAAAGTTGTCTTTGTACTACATGAGCTATCATAGGGTAGTCTGCTGGGTCTTTGAGGAGGAGGGAATCAAAATTTTTGGAAAGGAATATATGCATGTGAGTCTTATGATTTGAGTAAGGAACATGTCCACTTAGTCAACAAATATAACATATACTGACAGTCTAGTGCTTTTATATAAGATGCATTGTCTGAAGAACACAAATATAAACTTTCTAGCTATTACACCTTGTAATCATGTGCCAAGACATAATAATAAAAACATTTGTGAATACTGAATTAAAAAAAGCTATAGGTATATTTTCTATTTTCTTATGATTTTTAGTAGTTAAATGTAGCTATTTTTTCCTTATAGATTTTTACCTTTTAGTTATCTGCATGAGGCCAATGATTCACTTCCAGAAGTTTTAAGTTATTTAAGTTCCTGGTTTGAAGCATTTATTCTACTTGTGATAAATTTAAATAGAGAGCTGACTAATTCATTTATTAATACCAACAAGTATGTAACACAATTATACCTGCTTTCTAATAAAACTTTTTAAGGTCTGCTTCTTGTTGACAATGTAAAAGTATGAGTTTTCTGTAGAACTTGAAAATTGTCATCCCCTTCTCTCTGTTTCCAAGCATTTTCTTTTACTGCTTTCTCCAGAACTTTCATTTTGCTCTCTCTTGTCAACTCTGACATCTTTCTATCTTTACACTGCCCTTCAGAACTCCCCCTTGAAGTCTTTCCAAACAGGTGCTGTATTACTTCACTCTTGTTGGTCATTCTGCAACCCCCATGTCTTATAGACGCTCTCAAGAACACTGATGTGTCTGTCTTTATAAAGCCTGAATAGTCTTTGTATTTTCAGGGTCATCACTTGGTATTTGCCCATATTTATTCTCTTTCTTTTAGGAAGGCTCATTTATCAGTGTCCCTATGTTTGTAATGTAATGCCCCACGTTGTTACAGATTAACCAAATTAATTAGTCAACAAGGTTATTTGGGAAAGTTTGCTTATACTTGCTTTTATTTTCCAATTTAGCGAATTCTCATCTGAGTTACTATTAACTGAAAACTTATTAGGCAAGATTCCCACTTTTGTTTTTCTTGCAGGAATGTGCACATGTTTGAACTGGTGAATGACTCAGAGATGCTAAGGAATTTAAAAGCCATGGATTACTGCACTAGGCAGACTGATGGGGGTGGAGTGGGGGGGTACTGCAGACAGAACCCAAGTGAGGCCATGTGAGGGCCTTGTAACTTACCAATAACTCTCCCCATTAGTGTGATTTCATGACAGGAAGCTAGTATTAGGAGGCCATCTGATGGAAGAACAAAGAAAAGGTATTATAAAGCATCATTCCCACTTCCACCCAGTTCAGCAAGGCTCAGTAGTACTATTCTTTATGCTATTAACAAAAAATTTTATACTTAATCATCACAAACCACCTCTGAGACATTTTCTAAAGAGAATGTAGAGGCTTGAAACCACACAGTTTGTAAAGGGTCGAGTCCAGATCTATCTAATCTTAAACCCCTTTTAAGATAAATCTAATCTATTAATTAAACTGATTATTATTTTGATTTATGACATTTTTCTAATTGACGAGAGGAGAGAATTCACATTACACTCAATGTTTTATCATGCTGGTAGATTTTTGGTACCCTTTCACATATGAGAGAGTATATATATTCTTTCACAGAGCTCCGTGAAAGAACACAAAATGGAACAGCATAGAGTTTGAGGAAGTAAGAAAAAAATGCTGTTTTATTAGTTAGCTGATCTTTAGCAAGTTGTGTAAACTCTCCAGACCTCAGAGTGCTACCTGTAAAACAGAAAGAAACTGAGGGATAGACTGACCTTTGGAGCTTTTTGTTAAGGGGTAAAAGGTTTCTAGGTCCCTTTGGCATGTATGTCACAATAAAATAGAGAGCTTAAGACATTTCTCCATGCCTCAGGAATTCTGATTACCTGCATTTGTTATTTATATTAAATTCTTTCATTTTCCTAGGTAATTTCTGTCACTTGTCATGGAGAGAGAACTACACATGTATCATTCCTTTCCAAATATATCATGTTACTGAAAGTTTCATTACTTTCTAAATATATTATGCTCCTGAAAGTTTCATTAAAGATGTAGGAAAAATATAGCAGTAAGATGATATACTTTAGTGATCATTAAAATATGATTATAAATATCAGCTGGTTAAAATGTATGTATATACCATCTTTTCAAACAGGAAATTTTGAATTGTGAATAGAATTTAATGTTATGTTTGACCACAGGTATTTTAGTATCAGAAAATTACCGATGCTCATAGCAACTGAAAGCATAAAAGAAATTACATTATTCAGACGTGACCATAAGTATATTAAGCCTACAGTACAATTTAGTGCGAATGATTTACTATAGGAGAGACAAACACGTTGTCTTATTCTGTGTTATTTAGGAGATGTCAAGAAGGAGATATTAACAAGTATTGAGGCAAGAAAGAAGCTGATTATCTAAGGCCACACAGTCAGCAAGTGCCAAAAGTCAAATAAAAACCTTATTATCCATTGAGCTTTCCTTATTTTGAGGGGACCATACTTGGCAGTACTTGGGGATCCATGTTCACTACTGAGTCTGTGTCAATGATACCATGCAGAGTGTTTAGAGCCTATACTTGTACCCAGGACCTTGTCTATGCTAGAAATGAACTTGATTACTTGAGTGACATCTCTGAGCCTTTTTGAGATTATCTTTTATGAATTTGGTTATTCTTCTTCAACCTGACATTGCTCTTCGTTTCTCAAAGTTTAGGCGATATTTTCTTGTATTTTCAAGATATATTTAGGATAAAGAGTTGGTAGAACTTTCCTTTGTTTAATTAAGTAGGAACTAAAGTGAACAGAATGGAAAGGAGTAGAGCTTCTGAGAAATTGTGAAAAATTTGTTGGAAGAAATCATCTCTGGTCATTAAATTCAACCATATAGTAGTTAACTTACAAAATGGAGGATAGATTTGCATGGAATGTGACATGAGGAAATTTAAGGAAAGTATTTAAAGATGATAGAGAGGGATTTGTATCTTTTCTTTCCTTAGTGGCAAAAATCCTGTTTCCTTTTAGAGCATTCTAGTATTAGAAAAACTTGTGATGAGAGAAAAGAAAAAAAAAAAAAAGAAAAACTTGTGAGGAGACTTTTTGGTATCAGCTTTAGAAACCTATGTATCTATTGCCTTTTTTTCTTTTCAGCATTCATGTGTTCAGAAGGCTTTCTTTCTTTCATAGTTTAAGTTGATAGCAGATCACTATTGTTTATTTTAAAAAATAAATATTGTTGGGGCTGAGGTAGGGCATTTGCCTGAACATGGCTGACCCAGGATGGACTTGGGTTCAATTCCCAGCATCCCATATGGTCCCCAAAGCCAGGAGTGATTTCTGAATACATAGCCAGGAGTACCCCCTGAGTGTCACTGGGTGTGGCCCACCCCCCAAAATAAAACTCCAAATAATAAATATTGTTAATTTTTTTTTTATTTTGGGTCATGCCTTGCAGTGCTCAAGGCTTATTCTAGGTTCTACTTTTAGAGATCTCTCCTATCAAGGGGACTGGAGAAGAACATGCGGTGCAGGGGATCATATATGGTTGGTCATGTTCAAGGTAAGTGGCGTATTTGCAGTATTATCTCTCCAATCCATGCTACTATTTAAATTGACTTCTTGCCTCATACCATTAACCCACAGACGTTTTGACAAAAGTATCCATGGGAACATTTTCTTTTTCACCTAGTTGTCTTTATAATACTTTCTGTAGAGCATAAGTTATCTTGGTCTCCCACAATTGGTCTGAAAACCTACTCAGCTTCTCCTGCAGCTCAGCTCTCAATAGTCACTTTTGTCATCAACCAAATATTGAAACAGGTGGAACCTGCCCCTAAGTCATATGACACAGAATGAAAAGAAAATGACTCAGTCCTGGCAACTCAAGTCACTTTGAAAGAGGTGACCATGGGACTCAATGCCTTTTGGCTGCCTTTTCAACAAAGGGCTTTTGAATTAATTCATTTCTGATAGACGTGTCATTCCAAGGTCATAAATGGAATGTTTCCTTTTACAGCATTGTAAAACAGAATTTCTAGTATCCCAAACACTTGTGATGGATTTTGCTTCTTGTCTGCATTAGAGAACCAAGGCTGAACTAATACACCCTTTATAGTTTCCTCACACAAAACACCATCTCTAAAGCCAGCTATAGTTGGCAGAGCTGATTCAAAGTTGACTAGAAGGTGCATGCATTCAGAACAGCGCTTCAGATGGAGATTTGTGTGAAACCAGTGAGGAAATGGTCTATTACAAAGCATTCCTATTTCTCATCTTTTCCTCATTTTGTTGATCTGGTAAGAGTAAATTCACATGTCACTCACTGAGTTCAGTTACACATATTCATACTGTGCTCTCTGTCACGCTTTTTTCCCCTAAAGTTTCTGACCCACTGCTGAGTTAGGTTAACCCAGTCTTAAAACTTCAAATTTTCCCAGGGAGTTGACATTTCCTGCCCAGTAGTATACCATGACATTACATAGCATTTATGTAAATTAAGATTACTCAGCGTGAGCACACACTGCTATATTAAAAAAGATATGAGTTCTAAGTTGTTTCAAAAATTAATAATTATGTACGTGACTGGGTACCCTTTGGGCAAGTAACTTTATCTCCTAGTCCCTCAAAATTGCAATTTTGTATGATAAAGATGTTATCACTTGTCAGTGTAAGAGCTACTGTAACAAAAACAATGAATGTAAATATAAGTACTTCTTTGAAGCAAACTATATACAAAATAAATAAATTTGAATTATTGTTACAATGATGCAAATGATATTTAATCTGTAGAGGGATGTGGAAAAGATGTATTTTTTGGGCTAAAAAAGATAAATGGTTTTTCACTCTTCTTAAAAGGTTTTAAGTTGGAGCCAGAGTGATGGCACAGCAGATAAGGCATTTGCCTTGCATGCCGCCTACCCAGGTTGGATCCCTGGTATCCCATAAAATTGTTTAAGCTCTCTGGTAGTGTTTCCTGAGTACAGAGCCAGGAGTAACCCCTGAGGAACACTGGGTGTAGCCCCCAAACAAAGTATAAAACAAAATAAAAAATTTCTAGGTCTAAAGTTATTAAATTTTTTTGAATTGCCCCTAGATCCTTCTTATTGTGCTTTTCCTACAACCAAGTTTAGATTATATTCTCTTGTTATTGTGTTTTAAAATATTTAGCTATTTTCACCTAAATACTAGAGAACAAAGTCAATTGTTTAACTAAAAATGCAGTGTGTAAATATTTAGCTGAAGTATTCAGAATATCTAGTTTCACAATCACAATACTTCCTTGAAAATGTTTGAAAGAGAGTTAGAATATGGCTCTTTGAAAAGTGTGGGAAATTATGGATGAAATAAAAACCTGACCATAATTTCCTTCCTGAATTTTGAGTGAGATCTCATGAAGTTCTCTCTAATATTTGTCAACTTTATTTACTTTTTATGTGACTTCATGGAACTTCTATTTTGTATAATAGCAATTATAGTTTAATAGAGATTGGCTTAGAATTGACTAAGATTGTGATTCTTGGGAAAAAATGTCTTTTTCGTGCATTGTATTCCTTTTTGGATTTATTTAATCCTAGGTTCTGCAGGTTAATTTAAATTTCATAATTTTGTATGCTAGTCATTCACATTTTGGTCTGATATTGTGATCATTTATACATTAGGTTATGCATTTATTTATTTATAAATTCATATCAAATATTCAAAAGCCTAATAAAATATTCTGGTTACCACTCTAGGTCCGTTTGTATGGTGAAAACATAAATTTTAATTCAGGCATATTTATTTTATATTTGACAACACAATTTATTTTAAAGCACACTATGAACATATGAATATACCTCAGTATAGTAATAAGTGAATATTTATAAGTCAATTTCACGGTCATGCTGGGAATAGCAAGAGCAACAATGCATGAACAAATGGCTCTAATTGCAAGTGTTTTCTGGATTAAAAGAGATACCTCTCACAAGAATTACTTTATGTTCTTATTTTAGAGGAACTGAGACAGAGGTGAGTAAAGGACTCAGTTTAGATAATTTAGGGTCAAAAATTTATAGAGACTACTGAATCTGGAACCAGAAAAACAGCATTACAAATCTCAAAGGATTTTCTGAAAAATTAAAGCAGAAAATTACATGAAGTGATTACAACTCAATTATCAATATTTTAAAAGGCTACAAAAATAACTACAGGTTTTTTTTTTTTGGGTCACACCCGACAGTGCTCAGGGGTTACTCCTGGCTCCATGCTCAGAAATTGCTCCTGGCAGGTACGGGGGACCATATGGGGCACCGGGATTCGAACCGATGACCTTTTGCATGAAAGGCAAATGCCTTACCTCCATGCCAACTCCCGGGCCCCAAAATAACTACTTTCATAATTGTACCAAATAACTAATTTGAGGTCTAGGTCCTAGGGCAGATTTAAATTTGCTACCTTTTGCTTGACCATGGTCAAGTTCCTTCATTTCTCTGTGTGTTTCCTATTCTCAAAACTGAGAAGGGTGTTTCATTAAATAACAAATATATAAACATTCGTGCTCTTATATCTTATAGTAATTATATGACTATCATTGTCTATTATGAAACTGATAAATTTTCCACAAAATACAAATTATTGTAGTTTGAACATTACATCATGGCAAGAAACAGTTTATCATGGAAGAATAGAATTGACTAGAGAACAATGAATTCTTTGCAATTCTTTTTGAATTCAATGAGCAACTTCTGTGTGGCAAGAACCAGACTTGAGATTTCAAAGTTTAAGGGATTTTTCCATACCAAAGTGGATAATTTTACCTGTAAGGCAAATGGTTCAGGATGTGGAAAGTGATGTGATTACTGCTTTAGAACTGAAAGGGAGAGGAAACAATTTTCTTCATGAAATCTTCATTCAGAGGTTAGAAAACTGAATGAAGTGCGAAGCACATCTGAGGTGCTGACTAACACCAGAGCAGCTGAGGATGCAGGTTTGAAGGAAAAAAAAATCAAACAAGTTGACATACTTTCAAAGTCTTAACATTTTTGAGTTCAGACTTTATATTTTGAGCTACATACAGTCAACTGGGGCACAGGGATGGATCATGGACTTAACTTTCAGAGAGAGTCCACATTCTCTGTCCTGAGCTGTGTCAACATATATACTTATATATACTTAATATATATATATACATATATATACTTAACCTTCCTGAACAACTGCTTACTCATATATAAATAAGAATAATTAAAAACGTTTAGTTTTGAGATTTATAATTTTACAAGTCAATGATAAGGCTTCATGAATTCAGCATTCCAACATCACACCCACCAGATGTCTGTTTCATTCCACCATTGTCTGGGGCCCCCTTTCATTTTCCCTCTTCCTCTGTTTCCTCTCATCTCACTGCCATGGTAATCCCAGTGCTATAGATCGATTCTTAGTTTCTTTTCTATTGGCCTTTAAAAATTTTACCACTATGGTTCTTTAAATGCCACAGTTGGGGATCCTTCTGTACCTGTCCTCCTGGCTGACTTAATTCAGAACGATAACCTCTAGTTTCATCTATGCAGCAAGTTGCATGACTTCCTCTTTTCTTCTACCTGAGTACAATTTTTGTGTAAGTATACCATAGTTTCTTTATCCAGTCATCTATTCTTTGAGTTATTACAACATTTGCTCTATTGGGAATAGTGCTGCAATGACCATAGATGTGCAAATACCTTCTGATTAGAGTGTTGGCCCTTAAGGTAGATGTCTAGACATGGAATTGCTCTGGGTCACATGAAATCTTACTTTTTAGTGTGCTGGGAATGCCATATTTACTTTTTATTAAATGGTTGAACCAGTGGACATTACTACCAGCAGCAGATAAGAGTCTGAGCATAATTTTTGAACTTGTTAAGAGAGTGATCATAAGTGGCACAGTGAGTAGGGCATGCCTTGTACCAAGCTGACTCAGGTTCGATCACTGGCATCCCTTATGTCCTCTCACCCCCAACCTGCCAGGATTAATTTCTGAGTGCAGAGCCAGAAGTAACCCCCGAAAACCGTTGGATGTGGTCCCAAAACAAAACAAACAAAAAAGAGAGTAATTATAAGAGATAAGGGACTTGACAGTAACTTTAAGCCATAAAGAATTTGGAGGACAGGCACTTGTCAGCAACATTAGCTGAAGTTTTCACCCTTTGATAAAGCATGCCACTTGTGTAGTCTGACTGGTATACAGAACAAATTTGGGTTTTGTTTGTTTGCTTGTTTTGGGTAGTATTCCCTAGCCACCCCCCTGTCTCCCAACTAACCACTAAACACTTCTTTTGCAAAAGCACTTCCTTTTTCTTGAATCCCTGACTAGTCCTGATGTAGAAACTAACTGGTGGGGCAGTTAGTTTCTAAAACGAGAAAGTTTATTAAAAATATCTTTTAGAATTTGAAGAATGGTGGTCTTTTCTGTTCTTTTTTTTTTTGTCTGAGATTACAACTCCCTCCTACCACATCTCTATCAGATTCTAATCATATCAACTTGCCTTTAAATGCTTTTGATTGACTACATTTATCTATTTTGTAATTCTAGTTTGTAAAATAAGACTTCCTAAATAGATCATCTGATGACCACTGCAGCTTGCTATGCTTACTATTTCTCACAACTTGGATTATTTGAAGATGTTTATATTTACCAAGTAGTCTCATGGAAAGTAGGCTGCCATCAGACTCCTATATTCATGCATTCTCTCTATTCCAATTGGCAGAAAGGAAGAGATTCACATTTGTTTTTCACATTCTTTACACAGTACATTCTTTACTCACTCAGGGCAGTCCTTTATTATACTCTTACTTAAAACGTTGTTATGCTAGGCTGTGTTTATTTGCCCCTGTGTTCTTTTCTTTTTCATTTTTCCTAATTATTGAAAAGTCTAAAACTTTGTCTTCTCCACTGAGTAAAAACCAGTATCAGTTGATTTTCATGTTTTATGATCGTAGATTTAATAAAACAATGGCATTATTTCACGTGGCAGAGGAACTGAAGAGGGGAAACTATCATTAAATTATAGTTTATGGGGTCAGACAGCTAGCATAGAGATGAAAGCTCTTGCCTTGTTTGTAGCTGAGGTCTCAACAACAGTCCATGTTTGCTACTGCAAATATTCCTCCTAATCAAGGAGTGGCATTGAATTCTGCCTGTTATGTCCCCCTACCATGATGTGCAATACTGCGGATGACAAGATTTTATACTGTTCTAACACAACACTTCCCACCAGAATCTCCCTCAGCCTATCTACCCTTTTTTGTTCCCCCATCCCCACCATGGTAAAATTGGTTCTTTAGACCAGTTCTCAAGCTCTAGTTATTTTTCAATTTGTTATTTTTATCCTATTTAAAGAAATATCCTATATATGAGGGAGATCATTATGTGTCTCTCTTTCTGACTAACAATACTTCTCATAATCCTCTCTAGATCCATCCATGTAGCAGCAAATAACAGGATTTTGTCTTTTCTTAGAGCTGAGGAGTGTTCCATTGTGTATACATAGTACAGTTTCTAAAGTCATCTATTCTTAGACACTTGGGTTGTTTCCATATTTTGATTATTGTGCATAGAGCTGCAATGAACATAGGAACACAAAAGTCTTTTTTAAATTCAATTTTTAGTCCCTTGGGGGTAGATGATCAGAACTGAAATTGCTGGATCACATGGAAACTCACTTTTTAGTTTTTGGAGAAGTTTCCATATTGTTTTCCAAAAATGTTGAACTAGTAGATACTTACATTTAAGGATTCCCTTTCCCCAAATCCACACCAGCACTAGTTGTTTTTGTTCTTTTTGATGGTTGTCAATCTCACTAGAATTAGGTGAGATCAGATTGTTTTATTTGATTTGCATTTATCTGATAAGGGAAATAGTATTTTTTCATATTTAATCTTTTCTTTATTCTTTGAAGCAACGTGGCTCGTACTTCAGGGTTAAGAACTATGCCTTCCTCTCTCGAACTATTGGTTCTAATCCTTGCTCCACAAGGAGCAATTTTCTTTTTCAGGACAACTTGTAGCCAACACTGAGATTGGATTGACCAGCCTTGATTAGGCAAATTTTGAAAAATTTCTTGATAGAAAGCTTTAATTATGCTCTGAAGTCTGATTCATCCCCCTTTCTACTTCCCCTTCTTTCTTTTCCTTCTCTTCCACTTCTATTTCTCTCTTGCCCTTCTATTTTGTAGTGTTCTTCAAGTACCTTCCCAAGAGCATCTAGAGTCCAACAGAGTACCTCTCACTTTCTAGCACCTTTAGTAGTGTCCCAGAAACCTCAGAATGGAGTAAGTAGTCTGGAACTGTAGGTGTTATTCTAAGCAGGTAGGTATTAAATATTGGGGGTATTTTTTTTTACTGGCTTTTTGTAGTGGAGTTTGGGAAGTGATTCTGTTCACTGTCTGAATTAAAATATGTTCTCTTACTCTCTATGTCACAGGGACTACTTGAAGTTGATGCCAACTAGTAGGAGCACTGTGGTTTGTACCACCCTCTGCTTTTACTTAGTTGCTTTTGTTGCAGTGATGGAGAATCACATAAATCTGGTGCTCTTCTAGATATGCTATGGTGTTCACACATGTACTTGTAGGGAGCTGCCTTCTAGACCATTGTGCATATTTATCAAGATTTGAACACAAGCTTGCAAGGCAGGAACTTGTTGCCATTCAGTCATCCTCCAACTTCCCCCGACTCCCATAAGCAGGCTTCAATAATCTTTTCTAGTTTGAACTGGATCCAAATTGAATCTTTTATAATATTATAGAGAGATGAAATCTTGCATAGCTGTTCTAAGAAGGCAATGAGATCATTGAAGCGAAATGAAGATATGTTGAGGGCACTCAAAGTTATACTATTTTCTATACATGCTGTGGACTCTACTGCCTCAAATTTATTTTTTGGATGAGTTGGAGTCATGAGATTCATCACATAGCGTCTATTCTCTGGGTAGGTGTTTCTATTCATTCCCCTTCCCTGTGGAGTAAAAGGTCTGGAGCAAAAAGGAGGTTTTATGTACTTATGTGATGCTGGCTTAACTGTTGGGACTTAAGTACTCTCCTTCAGTAGTTAGCTGTGTGATCATGGGGGAAGTTACATAATCAATTTGTGCTTCAATTTTCTTAGGGATATAAAAGAGATAAAAGTGCACACTAGTTCATAGAGAGGTTGTAAGACGTAAGAGCATAGTTTACCAGTATATATAAAAGATATACTGAACTGCCCACTTCTAAGCACCTCCTCAAATACAAATGTGCAGATGAGACGGCGATAAAAACTTTTCTCTTCATTGGACTATGAATTTAAATTTTAGACTCTTGTCTATGGGATAAGACCCTCTGGAAGGTGGAGCAATTACTGGAACTCTTTACAGAGTCTGGCTCAGTACAGTGAGTTTCAATGAGTTTCATATTTTTCACCAGTTATATATTGTTTTAGTGACAACAGTTCACTGCACATGGCGCTTGACAGCCCTGAGTATGGGCATTTGGTCAAGATGAAAGTATTTTCTCCTTGAAACTTAGACTGGACCCTCTATATAATGTTCTCCATGCACCAATCCCTCTTTATTCCTCCTCCCCCTTCATATCTCACTTTAGATATAATTTCTAACAGAAAGATTTTATTGGCCTCAATTAAGCCTTCACAAGACCCTCATTTCTTCTTTAATTTCAACTCCTGGGTTCCTGGTCATCTCAATTTGGGAGATCGGTTCTATGGGGGACAAAACTATGTCATTTGCTTGTATATCTGTAACCCCATGTTTCAGGAATAAGATATAAAACTATGCTTCACATATATGGAAAAGTAGAAAGAGTAGAAAGTGCTATTAGACATAAGCAGTGTACAAGATACTTTATCTGTATTCTTAGTGTGGTCACTGTGCCAGGTGGGGTAAAACACTTGAGAACACAGTTTTAGTGAGAACAAAAATACTTTTATGTTTTAAAAGTTCAGTTTCAGGGAAAACAAACATGCAAAGTCACAATGGATAATTTAGAAATAGTCTTATTATAAATAATGTTAACCTCAAACCTCAATGTTTAAATTTATGGTAGCATTTGTGAATAGAAACTAAATAGGAGTTTTAGCACATAAAACCACACAATAAAGACTGATTAAAATTTGTGTATTTTTTCTCAAAACTATCTTATAATAGCCATTTTACCTATTAGTTGATGGTCTCTAGAGCCTAAAAAACGACCCTGGAAAAACTATAATATTCTATTTCAGAGAATTTGTGTGAATCAGAAACTTCTTAGTTATAGTACTATTAATAATGTTTCAAATCTTCTTTGCATTTGTATTAATATATTACAGTCTGAAGAAGATTTGTTTGAAAACAGTCATCAACTAGTTGAAACATCAAAAAAATTTTAAATAGTCTTGTTGAGCTTTGATATTGTGTTCTGAAAAAAATTTCTCTCCCAATTAATTTATGCCCTTTAGATAAAACATAAGCTATCTAATCAATAAAATGTGTATATCAAGTGTCAAAACTCCTAGGACAGATTGGAGAGACATTACAAGAAGTAAGACACTTTCTTTGTATTGGCTAACCCTTTCAAATCCATGGCTCCACATAGGATCCCCTGAGCATTGCCTGGAATGATCCCTGAGTATAAAGCCATTAATAAGTCCTGAGCAAGACCTGGTGTGGCCCAAAAGTAAAATAAACAAACAAGAAAGTTAAATAAATGAAAACAAACAAAAATAAACTAGGACATGGGAGTCATTGTGAGTCTTTCTACCATTCTATATAATGTTCCATTTAAATAGATGACATATGTTTATTCTTACTAATAAAATGAAATTCTTGTTTTTCTTTCTCAACTGGGAAAAACTAGAAAAAGAAACTCTATTTTTGCTATAGGGTTGTTGTTATTTTAGCTTATTTGTTAATTTTGGGGCCTGTTACAAGCATCGTGGGAGAGAAAGCTCCTGGAGTAGTACACTGTGCTTCAGGTATGAAGCAGCACACACTTGGACAAGTTGTAGAATTTCTAATAGGTGTAGAAATTTTCAGATATCTGAATCTGAAAGCAGTGACAACATATTTCCCATATGTGGTCAATGGCTATGTTCTCAACACTCACAAAGAAATATGAATTTTATAATCTGAATTTAGATTTCTCTGCCCTCCTCTCTCCCTGATATCAGAAAACTGGGCTTGGGACATAGAGCCAACATCTGGGTTCTGCAACTACTCAGTTAAGATCCAGAACTAGAACTTTAAACTCAAAAAGACTTTGGAGGTGGTACAGTCAGACCCGATTGACCTAGAACTGACAAAGCTGCCCCTGCTAGCTGCACTTATATCCCACAATCGCCACTTCATAATGGCCCTACTTCACCATTCATCTATAGTTCTCTGCAGAGACACCAGACAGACTCAAATTCTAGGTATGCTGTTATTTGGGCTGACATGACTAGGACATTTTTGAAGGGAGTGCAGTCACCTTCCCTCCATTTTCTCATACTTCCAAAAGATGTGGGAGCCAAGAACACACCCCACTAAAACTGCTGTATCAGCAGTAGTGCTTTTAATTCTTGGACAATGTGACTGTATTTGCAGCTGTACAACAACTCCAATTTTTTTGTATCCATTTTGGCTTTATTTATAACATTTCTCTGAAATATTTTTTTTTTTTTTTGGTTTTTGGGTCCACACCCACACCCGGCAGTGCTCAGGGGTTACTCCTGGCTTCATGCTCAGAAATTGCTCCTGGCAGGCACGGGGGACCATATGGGACACCGGGATTCGAACCAATGACCCTTTGCATGAAAGGCAAACGCCTTGCCTCCATGCTATCTCCCGGGCCCAAGAAATTCTTATCTTTTCCAGAATAATTTTTTCCACAACTAAAAAAAAATATCAAACAACTTTTTGGCATGCATGTATGTATGTATGTATGCATGTATATATGTACCATATTTTCCGGTGTATAAGATGACTTTTGAAACAATAAAAAGTTAACCGAAAATCGAGGGTCGTCTTAAACGCCTAGTATATCCCGAAAGATGTTTCAATATGCTGCTAAATGAAAATTGTCTGAATGTTGCCACAACACGAATTTTCCAACTCGATCCTGCAGCAATCACTGCAAGGCTGCTCAGACTGTCTCTCTTAACTCAGCCAATCCAAGCAGGCTTTTGATGCATGCAAATTAGACAATGCTCTGGACCCAAATCTACACTGTAAAAAGCCTGCTCAGATTGGCCAAAGTCAGAGATGAAGTCTATTACAGTATAACCTTTGAACCTTTGCTTGTTGTGATGGTTCACTGTGGGACATGAGCACAAGAACACATACAGCACATGCAGCACAGGAACATTCTGCCTGGAGCCTAGAAATGGTCTTATGTCAGGAAACTTCAGGGGTAGGGTCTCATTGTACTTAGGCCAAAGTTTTTCCTTTCCATGACCCCCATAATTTGGTGGGCCCATGCAAACGATAATAACCACACTAACATTGTTTTTACAGTGCTCCTTTGACTCCAAACCTTTAAGAAACCACTAGTAAAAATATATCTGGAACTGCAAAAAAAGTTTACATTTGTGTTAACATATATGCTTTTAGTTACACTAGCATTATGGGGAATAAAGGAGGAGATAAGAGATATATACTTGGGAACAGAGATGAAGGGAGGACAACACTGGTTATTATTATATTAATTATACATTATGTAATGTTATGTTATGGCAGTTTACCTTAATATGTTAATCAATTTAGAAAAGAACTCGCTCTCCCAGAGTTCCATTGCAGGGCAGGAAAGCCCAGGAGCATGCCATTACAATGAAAACCGGCTATACTCAAGTACTGTGAAAAAGCAAGGTTCCCCTACTCGTGACATCAGGCTGGGAACCTCTGCGAATCCAAGCCTGCCTAGGGTGGCCAACTACAAAGAACTGTGAGTTTGTCTTCTCTTTGTGTTTATCTTTCGTTAGCTGTCCTCTGAACTCGCGGGAGTGAGCCATCTTTCTAAAGTAAGACCAACATCACAACAAGAAAAGAGAAAATCACACTAAGGACTGTACTGGAAAACTGAAGTCCAACATTTCTCTCTGGACTCTCTTCCCTGCTGTATGCCTAGGCCCAAGAATTGATCCTTTGAGAGGCCTCATCCACGGAGGACTCCACTACCTTGTAGGCAAATCTACACACCCAGAAAGGGCGGAACCAGAGGAGTGTGGCTACGCACATCATCTAGACAATGAACACTACCGCAACACGTAGAAAAACACACAATACAAGTGTGACAATGGGCAAACAACGCAGGCCAGGGTCAGACATAGAGAACGAGGATGACAATTCTGATGACCAGACAACGACCAACAAACTAATCAATCTCTCAGATAAGGACTTTAGAAAAGCAATATGGAAGATGCTGAAAGAACTCAAAGAAACCATGGACCGACTTGAACAGAACACTCATAAGAATCAAGAAAATATGATGACAGAAATCACAAAACTCCAAACTGAAATAACATGTCAACTAACAGGCCTGAAAAACTCAGTAAATGAACTGAATGAAAAAATGGATAACCTCAACACCAGGGTAGAAGAAGCTGAGAATAGAATTGGTGCTTTGGAAGATGAGATACATAACAACTCCATACAGCAGAAGAGATTGGAAAAAAAGCTTAAAACAAACGAACAGAAAGTGGAAAAAATAGACAAAGAGTAAGAACAGATGAAAATAGAAGTCTATGATAAGATCAACAGAAACAACCTAAGAATCATTGGAGTCCCAGAGACACAGGAAGAAAATGCCCAGGAAAAATCAACAGTCATGAACATCATAAAAGAGAAACTTCCAGAGCTGAAGAATACATGTGATCAAATCCTGCATGCCCGAAGAGTACCAACCAAAAGAAACCCCAGAAAAAATACTCCAAGACACATCCTAGTCACAATGACAAATCCCACAGATAGAGACATAATTCTGCAAACAGCAAGATCAAAAAAGGAAATTACATTCAAGGGAGCATCCCTGAGATTTACAGCAGACCTGTCACCGGAAACACTCAAGGCCAGAAAGCAGTGGTGGGATATTGTGACAAGACTGAATGAAATGAATGCTTCACCTAGAATATTGTACCCAGCAAAACTCACTTTCCGGTTCGACGGAAAAATACATAGTTTCACAGACAAAAAACAACTCAGAAACTTTACAGACTCAAACCCACACTTAGGAGAAAAACTGAAAGACCTAATTTAACACAAGAGTAACAAAAAGACACACCAAATTTCGATATAAAGATGGCATCAAAACCCAGGACAATTCTTTCTCTCAATGTCAATGGATTAAATGCACCGGTTAAGAGACACAGAGTGGCTAAATGGATCAAAAAACTCAATCCAACTTTCTGCTGTCTTCAAGAAACGCACCTGAATACCCAGAACAAACATAGACTCAAAATAAAAGGCTGGAGAAAAATTATCCAAGCAAACAACACCCACAAAAATGCTGGAGTGGCCATACTAATATCAGATAATGCAAACTTTATACTCAGGAAGGTTGTAAGGGACAAAGATGGACACTATATTTTAATCAAGGCGTGTGTAGAGCAGGAAGAAATCATGCTTCTAAACATATATGCACCGAATGAGGGTCCAGCAAAATACTTAATTCAATTGTTGACAAAGCTGAAAAATAACATCAACAGCAACACAATAATTGTGGGGGACCTCAACACGGCCCTGTCATCAATGGATAGGTCAACCAGACTGAAACCCAACAAGAATATACTGGACCTGAGG
>PVKC010020789.1:0-10330 GCA_004027635.1 Crocidura indochinensis
TTGCTGTGCCAAGTATACTAGAGCAGAATTTAGTTCTTAAAATCATTTGCTGCTCCCATTTATAGCAAGGGAATTGAGAAATGGAAGGTCTTACTTGATATTTCAGAGCCAGCACCTGGGATCTAAACTTGGATGCTCCTTCTCTAGAATTATGCTTTTAGCAAATATTTGGTTCTACTAATTTTGTTACATGAGGCGTCAAATGTAGAGTAATAGTTTTTGCTATGACACGCACCTGAGAATCTCTGTATCAATAAAGGAAAAAAATAAGATCAACAAAACAAATATACAACAGGGATGGAACCAGTCATAAGTAAAGCAGTATTTATATCGTGCAGTGCAGTGAGAAGTAAATCTAAGTTGACCTAAGGAATAGCCAGTTCATCTAAGAGGAGGGATTGTGTTAGAATTACTATAGCCTGGCATTTGACATTCTATAGCACTCTGCAAGTGTAGCACATTGCAACTGTACTAATTTATGTTCTGAGCTTGGAATTTATCAGGTACTTCTCTCTCTGAATCCTGGTACCTATTGCCTTGACTCTGTCTTCTAAAACTCTTATTATGGCTCTTTAAATGCCTGGATTACTGTCATCCTTTGCGCATTAACAGTCACATGTTTAGTTGTTTTTGTCATAGACTGCACTATTTAAGTGGTTTACTTTATATCACACACTTCACTGTGATGTTGAGTATCATACATAGTAGTGCTAGCAGCACTGGGCAATTGGACATTGGGCAATTGGGGGCAAGGTGAGAGATTGAACCAGCAGAGACTGAACCTTGCTTTTCAGGCACTCTATCATGGAGCTAGCCCTTGGCTCCTAGCTGGCCTATTTATACAGATTTGCATCACGATGCAAATTGTGTCCTTCTGTTCTTGATAATATTTTTATATTATATGTGTGCTTTCTCCAGGACCACTGTATTTCCTCTAAGAGGGATCGTGAAGGTAAAAATGCCAGTCATTTGAAATTGGAAAGGACTTACTTTATTCCCAGTAATTCTTTGCCAAGTGGGTCAGTGGTTCAATGCAAGGACCAGTGATGCAGTTGCCCCTCCAATCATGTGGTGCCAAGGGTTACCTGGGCCACTCTGCAGTGTTTGGGGACTTCCAGAACTGCACTGGCCATTCTTGGGGGACCATATCGCATTTGGACCAGTGTCAGTAATATGAAAGAGTATCTTAACCCCATACTGTCTCTCTGGTCCCATTTGAGCATTTTGTGATGCAGGTAGCTCTCATATAGTCAAACAACTGCATAACTACATGTCAGTTAACAATACTATTTTGACCCAAAATTCTGATTACCAAGTACTGTCATAGCATTTAGTCCTTACATTTTACATTGGCAGCTGTTTTAAATCTTATGTATTCCCCATCTCTTTATAGCACCCTTTTCTCTTGATTTAACCTCATTGTTGTAGTCACTATGTCTTTTTGTTTGGTTTGTTTTAGGGCCATACCTGGTGGTACTCAGGGGTTAATCCTGGCTCTGCACTCAGTAATCACTCCTGGACAAACAATGAGGCTGCTCTCTGCTGTGTGGCCTGAAATACAGCAAACATCTCGACCATTCTCTCTGCTGTTCTGTGGCCTGGGATTTAGTTCCTCTCCGCCATTGTTCCCTGAGAGCTTGTCTTCTTCAGAGGTGAGTGTCCCACCCACAAAGGGTGAAACCAGAGGAGCAAGGCTGCTGCTCTGCTCTGATTCGCAGCTGTATGCATCTTTTAGCCAATGAACAACCACCATAACACGTAGAAAAATTCACAATACAAGTGTGACAATGGGGAAACTATACAAGCCAACACCAGACATTGAGAATGTAGATGGCAACTCTCATGGCCTGATAACTGCCAACCACCTCATTAGTCTCTCAGACATGGAGTTTAGAGAGTAAATATGGAGGATGTTCATAAAACTCAAAGAAAGCATTGATCAAGTAGAACAAAATACAAATAAGAGTCAAGATGATATGAAGATAGGAATCAGAAAACTCCAAACTGAAATAACAGATTAAAAAAACTCAGTAGATGAATTAAAAAACCTCAATAGAATCAGTGAGCTGGAAGATAAGATGCGAAAACAACTCCACACAGCAGAAGAGATAGGAACCACTCCTGGAGAATTCTTGGATGCCACATACAAGGTAAGGTCTGCCTTACCCACTGAACTACCTCTCTAGTCCTAAAATGATGAAATTTTCTAACAATATTCATCATTGTCACACAATTCTATATTGCAGTCTATATTCACTCATTTACGTACTCAACACATCTCTTCATTACAGTTTGCAGACATGAAATTTGGAACTCAGAGAAGTTAATGGTATAGTCACAACAATCAGACATGGAGCACAGGGTTATCTGATTCCAGAGGTCATTTTTTTGTAGCAGAGAGACCTTTATTGATTAAGTAATAAGAAGCACTTACTGTTGAAGGGTGGAGGTAAAGGAGTAGGGACTAACTATATGGATTATTGAGAAACTTTTTTAAGGTGAAGCTGACAAATTTTCTCATTAATTCATTCTTTCTTTATCCTGGAATGTAGAGTTACAGCCCTTAGGATGGGCTTGGATGGTGGTGGACACATGGAAGGGCCTTTCTCTGCCATCCCAGGCCACGTAGCTCTGCAACCCCCTTCAGTTGGCGGGTATCTGGGTCCAGGAAAGTGTCAGGTAGAAATCTCACTCACAAGCAAGCTTCAGGAAGTATCGGTTTTATTCATGCCCTATCCACCACCTGTGCAGTCAATCTTAACCATTTACGCATGCTATCCTTAGCTTGCTCTGCGTCTTAGCTTTTCCATCCATGTCTCCTCCTCCTACCTCTCCATGCTGGCAAAAGCCCTTCATCCAGGTAAATGCAAATTCCTCCCTGTGGCCCTGAGGCCACACCTTTATGATCTCCCCAAGATCCCTCCCATTCCTGGGAGGTCCTTGCAGGTAATACCCGCCTAAGACGCCTCCCAGAGATGGGAGGGTCTTACAGGTAATTACCTGTAAATCCAGGGTAGAGTCACACTGGAATAACTGGATTATCTCTGGAAATTAAAGACAATTCCTATATTGGTAGACTACTGAAAGAATGAGACTTTAGGTGGCTTTATTTTTTTTAATTTTAATTTATTTAAAGAAAATGTATAACATAGATGATATAGTTGATCATATATATTTGTTTCCAGATTAGTGAAAGCAAAACTACTGAAAAATTGGGGCCGGGCAGTGGCGCTGGAGATAAGGTGCCTGCGCTAACCTAGGACGGACTGCGGTTCGATCCCCCGGTTCCCCATATGGTCCCCCATGCCTGCCAGGAGCGACTTCTGAGCAAATAGTGAGGAGTAACCCCTGAGCGTCACCGGGTGTGGCCCAAAACCAAAAAAAAAAAAAAAACCTACTGAAAAATTAAAAATAAAATGGAAAAGGAGAAAAGAAAAAGTACAGTAGCAAGCTCATTTGTGAAAATTATTGTATCACCAATAAATTCATTAATACAATGGCAGAAGGTTTAGTAAGCTCTTGCTGTTATATGTCCAGTCTTTTAAATTGATGTGTTCCTTTTGGGATGATAGCATCAAACAAATGAAGTTGTCCAGCAATTCAAAGCTACAATACAATAAATTTTAGGGGCATATGTTCAGCTTCAGGGCCTTCTGGAGGAAGGCCCAGTTCGAACATAATGACTGCATTTGTGGGCATAGTTACAGCTGCAAGGCTCTCCCAGAAGAAGAAAGATATGAAGGAGGGTGCCTGCATTCACTCCAAAAAAAAGCCCTGGTGATATAAGGCCAACAACCAGTGTACCTAAAGTGTAGTCAGATCGATGTTCCTGCAGGGAACCACAAAGGATCAGTGATAAGACAGGGCCATAAGGAAAATAGTGATTCTGAGTAATGGATGCAACAAGCGTGACTTCTGCGAATGGGAACTTGGCCCATCCGCTCCTACTAAGATGGCCAGCTTTGTGCTGCACAGGCCAGTGTAACCATAATTTCATGGCTTTGTGTACATCTTGTTTGATAAAATTTAGTCTATGAATCTGGACCAATTAGAACATGGTAACTCTGGGTAGCATCTTAATAGTATATAATATCTCAGGCACTGCAGAAGTCCAAACCTTCTTTGTTAGTGAAGTTATACAAATAATAGTCTAGGAGGAGAGATATTGGCCAACTAGACATTTCTCAATAGGCCAAACTTTTCAGAGTTGATGCTTGAAAAGGATTACCAAGAAACTGATGACCAGGCACTCTAAATGTACAGCTCTATACCTCCAAATGACACTCAGGTTGGTACATATGGAGAAACACCACCTGTCTTATTCCTTATATTATTAACAGAGTCCCATTATATCAAGTTTGTTCTCTTGAGCTTCAGAACTAGAATAGTGGGAGGAACTAACATTTTTTGCAAGGAATTCTATTGTAAAACTTTTTCTACCTTTAAAAAAATTTGGAGATAACTATGATTTATAATAATGCTGTCTATGACAGGGGTTCATGCATACAGTATTCCAACACCATAACCTCCACCAAAGTGTTCATCATCGTTGCCCTAGAGTCTACTCTTGTCCTCCTCATCCTTGGAAAGCTCAATTCTGTTAGACCTGTTTTTAAATTCTGCTGCTTTTGCCTGTGACCATTTGTTATTCACTTACTGTGTTTCTTTATATCCCATGAATGTGAAAGATTATTCTGTATCTGACTCTCTACTGGTTGACTTCACTCAGCTTGATCCTCTCTAGTTTGATACATGTAGTAGCAAATAAAATGTTTGCGTCTTTCTTATTGTTGAGAACTATACCATTTTGTATATATACACACCACAATTTTTTAGTCATCTGTCTTGAACACTAGGGTTGTTTCAGATTCTGCATATTGTGAATAGTACTGCAATGAACATAGAATAATAATTTTTCTAATACAGTTTAGGGGCCTGAAGGGAAATGCAGCTTGGGTTTTGAAGAAGAGCATAAATAAATTTGATCCCTGGACAGGACCTCTACTTACTAACTCATTGACACTTAGTCCTTTAAAACAAACACTCTCAGCCTCAGTGTTTTCATTGAGAAATGATTTGTGTCTAATTTTGCATTTGCGTGGACTTGCTTCAATAGTGTGCCAAAAGACTTTGCACAGAAAAAGCATGTATAAGTTGAGCTATAATTATAGGTATAATATTATTAATATTACAATAGTAATTACTGTAATGATAAAGATATTAGAAATAGTCATTGTGCAGCATTTTGTATATAATATGAACATTGAATAGAATTACTTGCAATTTGCTTTTTATATGAAGCAGTAAAGTGCATAAAATGATACATTTATACATTACATAAATGGAATTATATACCATTTATGTTTTATCTCAAAATGAGACAATTATTTTAATAGATATTTAGGGTAGTTATGGATTATGCTGTCTTTCTTCATTTGTTTGAATAATTACTTCAGGAGTGAGACCTGGAGAAACTTGATTAAAAGTCACCAATAATACTGTTTTTTTCCCTTGCTCTACATGTTGTTTAGTAAGGTGTGAAAAACAATTATATCTATTAATAAAAAGCTGAATTTAAGCAACTGAGAAGTCAGTATTATTACTTTAATTTTCCTTGCTGGGGTTTTCAAGGTAATCAATGCCCATTATTACAACTGTGAATAGCTGAACTCTTCTTTGGGGACTGAAAATGGAAAAATAAAAAGAATGAAGAAAAATACTTTAAAAATTCAGACTCAGGGCCGGGCAGTGGCACTGGAGGTAAGGTGCCTGCCTTGCCTGCGCTAGCCTAGGATGGACCGTGGTTCGATCCCCCAGTTTCCCATATGGTCCCCCAAGCCAGGAGCGACTTCTGAGTGCATAGCCAGGAGTAATCCCTGAGTGTCACTGGGTGTGACCCAAAAACAAACAAACAAAAAATTCAGACTCACAAATATAGAATCTACATGTTAGCTTCCAATTCTGACATCAATCAGGGCCATTACCTCTCAGTATGATTTCTTTTTCCCACTCCAATGGCTCACTGGTAGGTGGGGGCAAGAAATCAGAATAAAAGAAGCATCCATACTATTACATTTAAAGAAATCTTTTATCCAAATAAGGATGCTTCTGAAGTGGTGTTCATCAGATAAAACATTTAGATTTGTTTTAATAGCCAAGGATAAGGAGGTTAAATTAATCAAGCAATTGCCAAACTTTGGTAAAGAAATTAGATTTTCAGTCTGAAAATCAGATGATTCTTGTGTACAATTGAGTCTATGTTGTCACTGTAAAGTTTCAGAAAAAATAATAATATGAGGCCTTGGAAAATGCTAAATATCTTTGAATGCATTCCTTTTTATGTTTTTGTTTTGTTTTGGTTTTTTGAGGGGGTCATGCCTGGCAGTGCTCAAGACTTAGTCCTGGCTCTCTGCTCATGGATCATTTTTGGCATAAGGAACCATACATGGTGTTTGCAAGGCAAGCACCTACCTGCTATACTATCACTTGTGCCTAATAGTTTCCTTTTTTGTGTGTATGAAAACATATAATGAGCAAAGCAGTAAGTTTTCCTTAAATAATTCTTACTTTATTGAAAAGGCATCTTAATTAACACTATTGCAAAAATGGTGTATAAAAGAGGAAATAGGAAATAGAGAGATAGAGAGACAGAGACAGAGGGTTGTCCACTATAGAAGCAGGCTTAAGGGTATGGAAATGGGAGGGAAACTGGGGGCATTGGTGGTGAGAAATGGACATTGGTGAAGATAGTGGTATTGGAACATTGTATAACAAAAGTTCAATTATTAACTTTTAAACTCTGTATCTCATGAAACTGTAATAAAAATAAATCTGAGTAGTAATCTAAAAATGACTCAGTCTGAGACCTTAATATACCAAAAATCAATCTTAAAATATACATTCAATATGGATAACTTTTATTTAACTTTGAGAGTTTATTTACTTGGAAGTTGTTTCTGGATACTAGTTATTCAGAGTCAAAGAAGATGTCAAAATGTAGTTTCAGGACTAGTGTTGAGCATTTGAGCTTCTTTAACAATATCATTTATGAACGCTTTTCACCTGAGAAATTTTTGCTGATTTCAAACATACAGTTATATAAAACAGGTGCACGGAGCTAATATTGATTTATAATAAATCCTAAAGAAATTGACTTTAGAATAAAAAAAATTTTAAAACACCATCCATCTGGAGTAAGAAGTTAAGCCATAATGAAGAAGCCAGTGCTTAGAGGACCTTCTTGTCATTTTCTCTAGTTGCAGCTCAGTGTATCTCCTATGATATTATAGGTCATTGGCTCAGGGCTACCGATAATCTACATCACATCATGTGGGAACCTGTTAAAAATATAAACCTCAGGGACCTGAGAAATTGTACAGTAGGGTTGGACACTTACCTTGCATGTGGTCAATCTGCATTCTATCCTCAACACTTCATACGGGACCCTGAGCACCACCAGACGTGATTCATGAATGAAGAGCCAGGAGTAGGCCCTGATCATTGCTGATGTTGCTCACCCAAGAAACAATAGCAACAAAAATGTAATCTTTATACTCAATTCCAGATGTGCTGAGTCTAAAATTTCAATGGTGGGACCCAGAAACAGAAATTTTAATAAACCCAGGTGATTTTGATACTGTAAAAATTGTGAATAAGTACTCTCTCCCACATAGGTGATTGTAATATAAATCCCCAGGCTGTACTTCCAACCCCAGATGAACAGGTCTGAAAAAAGGTAGCCATGAAGAATTAATTAACTAAGCCAGTCAGGAGAGTACTCTGATTTCATACAAGCCTAGGGATATTTTCCTTCAATTTGAAATTTGCACAAGTTCAGATTTGCTCATGTCCACCCAAATTTCCACTTTGTTATTCTCAGAGCTCATTCCTTCTATCTATGTTCTAACTTTCACATTATGGACCTAGAAGGAGCCTGTGAATTCTATTTCTAGTTCTGTATATTGATATGTCCAATTTAGGGTTATTTTCTCAGTTTTATTATGTTATGTTTAGTTTTATATTTATAGTTGTCTCACTGTAAAATATGTATCTATATTTTATGTGCAAATATTACATACATCTTTGGGTGAATGTTGGGTTGCATACACAATATGACCCCAATAGTTTTACAGGCTAGCAGACTATACCATCTAGGGTTGTATACTTAGCACTCTATAGTAGTCACACATTAGTAAAACTGACTGACATGTATCTCATAACATATCCCCAACATTAAACAATATATGACATTGCTACACATATACAAGATGCATATTGTATTGTAAACAATATTCTACTGTAACAATAATACACATATCTATAGATATGTAAAACCTTAATGTAAACATAACCTACAGTAGAAATATAATTTATCTCTTTATCCATAATACAAAGTCATGCACAAACATACATACTCATACTCATAAGAAAAAATTTAACTAAACCAAGATTTCATGGCAAAATATTCACTGTCATTCTAGATGCTCATTTTTTTCTATTTTTTAATAATACAAAATTTTGTAAACAATTAATGGATTGAGCTTTCAATTCAAAAGTAAAATGATGTAGGGGGTCGGAGAGATAGCATGGAGATAAGGCATTTGTCTTGCATGCAGAAGGTCGGTGGTTCGAATCCCGGCATCCCATATGGTTCCCTGAGCCTGCCAGGAGCGATTTCTGAGCATAGAGCCAAGAGTAACCCCTGAGTGCTGCTGTGTGTGACCCAAAATCCAACAACAACAACAAAAAGATGCAATGTTAACTAAATTTATTCATTTTGAGAACTCTTTTTTTTTTTTTCTTGGTTTACTCCTGGCTCTATGCTCAGAACTTGCTCCTGGCAAACTTGGGGGATCTTCTGCACGCAAGGCAAATGCCTTCTCCATGCTGTCTCTCCGGTTCCTCATTTTGAGAACTCTTTCTGAGATTTTTATCTTTTTCCTAGATTTTGTTTTTATTTAATTTGATTGGAAGTTCATAATAATCAAGTAAATTCAAATGCTAATTTTAAATTTATATTTATCCAAATCTTGAATCTTTTATTTAGTAATATTGCTATTATTATCATTATTTTAGAGCTTTGTGCATCTTAACTTGGATTGCTTCCTATCAATAACCTATATTGTGATTTGATTATACAGTGAAAATTTTGAACTAAGTAAAAATACTGTCAGACTTTACCTAATATAAATGAAAGTTCTGATATGCTGGTTCATCAAGTTACTGTAACTTCTTTAAAAAAATTATGTTAAAATTGTTATTAGTGTATTACCTAATCTTAGGCACATGCAAATGAAACCTAGTCATTGTTTTCTTATTTTAATATAATAAATGTATATTTTATTGTTTCTAATTTCCTGTAATAATTTTATAATCGGCTAGGTACCATAAACATTTAATTTATATTCAGGGACTGTTATACCCATTTAATTATAGGAAAAGCAAATAAAATTATTATCTAAATTTAATAAGTAAAAGTATTAGTAGCAATTAACCTTCCAAATAAAAGATAGGCATTTTGATTTTTATTGATAAACTATTTTCTATGGAATTGTTTTCCACTTAATGGGCTATTTGAAGGAAGATTGATATCAATTAATATGTCTATTAAGTGGCACCATTTTCTAAAGAGATTCCTAAGCATCATGCTGTAGGCTATTTTTATAAATGCAAAAGAGTATGTGTATTTTTTATAGTTACTATACCAAGAATTAAATTGGACATTCCTTGATTATGTGATTTTCAGTTAATTGTATAACCATTTGATATATCTCTCAAATGCTCAATAATTCTCTTTACAATCAACTTATGTTTAATTAAAAAGCAGTGACAGGCTTGCTAACTTTGCATTAACTACTCACTTGTGATATAAAATTAATAGCAGGCCTAAATTATTTTAAGTTATTTAGGGATTTCCAATATATTTTCTCAACTTTAATGTGCTTGATTCAAACAAATAGGAAATAAAAACATCATGATAATTAAACATTTTTTGTTAAATAATAGGCTTGCAATTTTTTAGTCTTGGAATCATTATTACAAAGTAAGAAATACAAATAGCCTGAAGTTATATAAAATTTATTCAGTATCATTATATTTAATAAAATATAATTTAACACAGAGGAGGGAAGATTATTTTGCTTTGAGTTTCTCCTAGAAAGCAAAATATTTATCTAGACAATAATATACAATTTGTCAATCTCCTTATTTCAGTACTCCATAATCAGTCATTTGGGTTTGGAAATCCAGTTGATCTGTGAAATAGTGTAAAGAAAAAGCATTACCCAAAAGAAAAATTCATGATAATCTGAACTAATATTATTTCGGAATT